>APFE030730369.1:158804-182133 GCA_000404065.3 Pinus taeda
AAAATCTTTCCCAATTTAAAATTAAATATATTTTTTGTTTTTAAATTCAGTTTGACAATGGAATTACAAATTATACATATTCTTCAACTTTTCTACCCTGCTGATCTTTACAACTTTCAAAATCTTTTGAAGGCAGTTATCTTCTTACAATGCCTTTGTCACTAGTAAGTGTGTTATATATGTTGTGATAAGTTTGTTATATTTGTTGCAAATGTGTTATGTAGTTAGATTTGAATTTGAGTTTAGTTGGTAATTACCTTCTTACAATGCATTTGTCACTGGTAAGCGTAATCATATCGAGAAGAGATTGAACTGTTTCCTTGTACATGAGAACTTGGTGGAAATCCTGGGTAACATGAAATCTTGGGTTCAAATGACATATCTCTAAGATCACCTACCCATTATTGTTCAATGGAGGATGGAAATTATAAGATTGGGGCTCCCTTTCAAATTTAACAGGTTTTGGCTAAAACATAATGATTTTAATAATAATGTCACTGCTACATGTGCCTCAGTTGAGAGGTCACAGGGGGCCTTGGCCATGCACTCCATTACACATAAGCTTAATCTTTTGAAAAACAGGACCATAACTTGGGAAAGGAAGGAAAAACAATAGTTGATTATAGATCTGCAACAGATAACCAAAGACATTTCCAATATTGGCTCATACTTGGAAAAAAAAATCCCACAAGACAGGAGTTGGGATATTTGAAAGCTCTAGAAGGAAGGAAAAATCAGATTCTAGAGATTCAAGGAGCCACTTGGCACCTAAAAAGCATAGCTATTTGGTTACGAGAGGGCGATTGTAACACCAGATTTTTCCATCAATATGCAAATTAGAGAAAGCATAGAAATACAACCCTAGGAATCCAAAAAGAGGTTGTAGCTTTTTTCAGGGATTTTTATAAGCCCAAATCAGGGGTGGAGATAATGGACCAATTATGGGCCCTGGGTCACTATCCTGTTATGTTTGATGAGACAGCAAATGAAGTACTCTATCACCCGGTACAATTGGAAGAAATACAACTGGTACTAAAATATCTTGCTAAAGATAAATCCCGAGGCCCTGATGGATGGACAGTGGAGCTTTTTATACACTTTGAATTAATGGGACAGTACCTATTGGAGATTGTTGAAGAATCTAGATCATTTGGACATATTACGAGAGCCATTAATTCTACCTTCTTAGCTGTAATCCCGAAATGTTCTAATCCTTACTCTTTTCGAGATTTCAAGTCGATCTCACTCTGCAACATCACATACAAGATGATTTCTAAGGTGATAGCGAGCACATCTCACATACCCTATCTATTCATATATCTCAGGGACAATCTGGGTTCTTGAACAACCAGTTGATACATGATGTCATTGCAATAGCGCAGGAACGTATCCACTCTATACACACTAAAAAGAAGGAAGCATTGGTTATGAAGGTGGACTTGAATAAGGCCTATCACTATGTGGACTAGTCTTTCATTCGCCTCATACTTGTCAAGGTTGGTTTACATATACAAAATGTGGAATGGATTATGGCTTGTATATCCACGGTCAATTATGTTGTTTTGATCAATGGATACCCTTCATGCTTCTTCAAGGCAGGCAGAGGACTTCGGCAGGGTTGTTCTCTCTCCCCTTTACTCTTTATTCTTAGCATGGATGGTATTAGTTTGAAGATCAGAGGGGCACAATCACGAGGTCTTTTCCAACATCTCTGTATATCTCCTCATGTGGTTATTATGCACCTTTTCTTTGTAGATGATATCCTTACCTTTGGTATGGTTTCTAGATCACAATGGTATGCTCTCCACTATATCTTCCTTCGTTAAGGTGTTGCCTCTAGTCTGATTGCAAATGGTTCCAAACTTATACTTTTTTTTTTTCTTATGGTGACAGGGACAATATAGAGATTATAGCAAGTTTATTCAGAGTAAGATTTGCCCCTCTTAATGAAGGTTTCTCCTATTTGGGCTTTAGATTAAAACCAAATGACTACAAGAATTCATATTGGAATTGGGTTAGTGAAAAATACAAGAAGAAACTCAAGTCTGGACAAACAAGTTGTTGTCATTGGGTGGTAGATACATTCTTATTCAAGTTGTTCTTCAACAAATAATTGTTTACTGGGCACGCTTATTTGTGATTCCATTTGCTATACAATCTAAGATCAAAGTTATAATAACAAGTTTCCTCTGGTCTAGATTGGGCAGGGACTCAACATTCCAAGCCACTAACCATTCCAAAGGACAATGAAGGATGGGCTTTCTTGGATTCAAAGATTTTTGTTAAGTTATTATTGATAAAATTTATTTGGAGAGCTTTCACTGGATGCAGAATCTGGCATGATATTATCAAATACAAATATCTGAAGGGTAAAGGCATATGTACATGGTATAAAGATACCAGTGAATTAAAAACAAAAGGGTCTATTATATGGCGAAGCTTTATGAAGGTGATATTATGGTTCTAAATGTGGGTGAAATGGTGTTTGGTAATGGACACAAGATCTTGATCGCGACCGATGGTATCATGGGCATCTATCAATTTTCTCCTCCGCAAGAATGCATGCTAGAAATCATTCACTCTAGAGGTTATTTTTTCCTATATTATATCATCAGACAGTGGTAGGATGGATGTCCTATCTAGAATGGAGCAGTTGAACTAGGACTAGAAGGACATTGTGCTATGGACTAGAATGTATATCTAAAATCACTAAGTATGGCAAGTCTCTGTCACATTCCACAAGGAGATCATCTCACCTGGTGCAGACACCTTCGAAAACACTCTGTGGTTGTGGCAGATTCATATTGATTCTATTTGTCTTAGGTTTATGATCTGTCGACCCCATCCTGGTACAAAAAAATATGGAAAATGGAAATTCCGCTCAAGATCATCCATTTCACTTGGTTGGTATGGAAGAATAAAATCCTGACTTGGGATAATCTTACCAAGCGCGGGTACTCGGACCTGGGTGGTGTTTTTATGCACATTGGATAATGAATCATGCAACCATATTTTCATACATATTCCCTTCACTAGACACATTTGGAGGAGTTTTTCACAAGCATATCAAGTACCAAAACAACAGGTGCAAAATATAGAACAATGTTTTTCTGAATGGGCATTTGGAGGAGGCAACACAAAGGAACTTCCACTCTTCCTTTTCTAGGAGATCTGGAACGAGCGACATCGATGCATATTCTAAGGAGTACCAATTAACCCAACCTGCATTTTCCACAGGATTATCTTTTGGCTATATTCACTTTCAGGTACCACTAACATGATCAAAGATCTTTCCTATCGTCATCGTCCTCTAGATCTTCTTTTCCCTGTAGGTTTATTTGACAGAGCGACTCAACATGGATAATGTAGATGCGGCGCTTGGCTCAGAATCAAAGGCAGAGAACATTACAAACTCTCCTAGAATGGCAGCCTAGGTATTAATACAAGGGCAGAAATTTTGGCATCATGGGGATTACTATGGTTTGCCAACAGATTACAAGTCGATAATCTACGCATCTATGATGACTAAAAAACCCTCATTGATGGTATCACGGGTCTCACTGCGTTTAACCCCCCTCTCTTATCTAGCTAGTTGGATGTCATGTCCCTTCTTAAATCATTTTGGAACAAGAATAATCTTTGTATTATGGGACCAATTTTGGAGTTAATGGACCCCATTCGATTTTATTAGGAGATTAGACTAGGAGAAGATGTTTTGTTTTGTAGTTAAGTTACAAATGGGGGGCCACCCTCACTAAGGAATTACGCACTCCCTAGTTCGATTTGCATGAAGGGGGTTAACTTTTGCATGACGATGGTTAAGCGAGAGCCCACAATGGAGGACGAAATAGAGGGAAAAGGGATGCAAAAAAAACTATATAAAGAAGGCAACTCTCCTCTTCTCATTCACTCATTAGAGTATATCAAATTCTCTTTGGTTGCTCGCATTGCTTAGCCAAGTCACTAGCTGTTTAGCATGAATTCTTCAAGCGAAAAGCTCACCCTTTCTTCGAGGGACTTTGAGTGCCACCCCTAAGAAGGTTTTCTTTCATTTCTTCAGGAGGAGGATCACATTGTGATTTCCAACAATAACATTGCCCTCCAGGGGGTGCATATCACTGGAGGACGCAGTGGAGAAGACGCTGACTTTGTTAGTGGCGCTTAGCAATGGAGTTTGATGTAAGATTTTCTGGAGAGGAGGCTAGGGAGGATTGTCACCATTTGGGAGAGTTTGGGAGTTGATTGAGCTTCTTGCTTGGCAATGTGACTTTCGCATTACTTGGGCTAGCGCAGAGGCAATGTTGGGAGCTCACTTGGTAGGTAGAGCATCAGTTCTTAATGCTGAGCTTTGTCGTGGAAGTTGGAGGAAATATTTGGAGTGGTGTTTGCTTCCCTTTCAGAGTTTGGAGGACTTTGTGGCCATCTATTGCAGGTCGTATTTCTAGGGTTGTTTGGAGGAAATGGGCCATAGAGGAGGTCAAATTTGGGAGGTTGGATTCAGGCCAAACCCTTTTTGGGTTTTTGTGGGTTTTGGCCAAGAAGCTTGTCATTGAAGTTTCATCATTTTCTGAGCACCGAAGACAAGATTTCTTGCAACTTCTTTCCAACCAGCAGTTATAGTCACTAGGAGACAGCATAGAACATTAGAGCAGCAGTTACTTTCCAGCGTTGAGATTATTGTTTGACACCTGGGATCTGTCAAGCTTGCCCTTGAGGCAAGCCCGGGGGAATTTTCCACACTATTGTACTTGCTCCATTCCATTAATAAAATCGCTTAGTTGGTTCTCATTTTTGATGTGTGTTGAGTATTTGTTGATTGTTTAATTTTGTGTGTATGAATCATATTTGCTTTTTATATCACTGTTTGTTTAAGTTTGGAACATTACACTGAAACACATAAAACAGATAATGGATACTCTTCCAAGCACTACTCTGTGACATATCTATCATGAATCCAACATGGTGGCCGACTCTCTATCAAAAGAAGGTATCAATGGAGATTTTGGGGTCATGCAGTATAGATATATTGAGGACAACTCTCAGGTAGAGGTAGTGCTCCACCTACCATAGCTTCAGATAATATCATTAATTTACTTGTTTCTTGCACTCTATTTTGGACTTTTATGGATGCCTTTAAAGAAGTTTTTGAACATGATTGGAACAATTACATAATACTGACTATGTGGGTAACAGATACGAGATTAATCTCAGGCATACCCTGATATGTCCCCTTTTCACTGTCATTTTGTACTGGATTCTATTAAATATAATACAATCTAGTGCTTCTGAAAAAGAAATGTGATATATTTGTACTTAGATTTGAATTTGAGTTCAGTTCAAGTAGTCTCAACGAGTTATCAGCTCTTTCAGATTGAAAACGAGAGAAAAGAGAGAATGCAAAATACAAACACTTCCACTTTCTCTACCATGTTTGTCTTTGCACCTTTCAAAATCACTTTGGGGTCAATGATCTTCTTACAATGCCTTCGTTAAGTGTTTTATAGTTGTCGTCTGTCAGAATTTAATCTGAGCTTTTAGATCATTAAAAAAAAAGAGGAATAGAAGATAAAATACATAACATAAGCAATTCGAAAGACAGATGGACCTTTTAGCTGCATAATCCATAAATTGAATTGTAGGGATTAACATCTTCAGGACAATACAATACAGCCATTCATCCGCTCGCGTATAAAGAATGGTTGCTCAATGATGCAGTGCTTGTTCTCCATCCTCCAATCTCCTCTTTAAGCTAGCTTGGGAGACAAGTTCTACTGCTCTTGGCAGCGAGGGCTACGTGGTGGAGTGTCCACTCGTCCTATTTTCATTAATTTCCTATATTTATTTTTCTAACCTTTTCGAGATTACGTATCAGGTTTCGCAAGTCTCACCTCAAACTAAAACAAAACAGAATAAATCGTGCCTTCATTCAAAATAATAAACAAATATTTGATAGCTATGTCATAAATATAGGCAGAATTTTTTCATATTTTGTGAAATTTTAGATATAAAATTTGTTATATCAAAAGTTTTCTCATACAGAGATTTATGACAAATTTTTAGTGTGCTCAAGTTTTGCAGTAAGAGGATAAATGAACAAACTCACCTTCTCTTTAATGGAAATTCTTCTTAATATCAGATAGGAATTTTAAGTGAAGTAATAGTTTAGATTGATTCACAAGGAATTCCATTTTGGATAATGAGACTTTATCTTGAAAATTTTGGGACATTTTCAAACAATCAACATAGTTGAAATTCGGATTAAAACAAAATTAACACGGAATTCTATCACATAATCTAGAAAAATGGATTGCCATGAACAATTGAATTGGTCCACTTATCAACTCACCCTCAAATTTGCTCAAAAACAATAAAAAAGGACAAATATATCCTAATCTTCCCCTGGAATATGAGGCTATAAATTGCTTCTAGCTTGTTCAATACAAGCGAGCAAGATCAATAATCATTGCTGAGGAGCTACACTCCCCCATTATGAAGCATGACTTGTCTGGTCAAAGAGGAAACCAACTCCACTATGTCCTTTGACAGGGTAATAAGTTAGTTGCCTGTGATTTGTCTAAAGCCTGGCAGGAAGAAGTTTCTTCCATAAAACCCAAGCAGCATGAAAGTAAAGCTGACTGAATGGTGTTTCTAGGATATTGAAAAAAAAACCCACATTGAGCATGTGGTAAAAATGCTTTTGGCTAACTGACTACACCTGGGTGGTTCAGGTGCCCTTAGGTTCTTAATTGCAAGACCTAAGGCTGGGCAGGAGTTGAAGTGTTATAGCGCAAATACTCAAAATATTATAAGAAATCAGAAATATACAATATGTACATCAATCTAAGCATGGAGCAAAACTCCAATATACATAGGAGAGATAAGTTACACAATAACTCCTTAAATAATAAGAGAAACTTCGAAAATTTTCAAATACATTCATACATCTAAATCACACGTCCTCAAGAACAACTACACAACTTTTATATATAAGTTGTATATATGTGTTCACAAATTGCACATTTGGACTTTTCTTTATTAGGCCAATGCTATTCCATATACATTTACACATTACATGTACATTTAACCCCATATATCCCCCGTTGGGGTCATATTATATATGTCTACCCCAATATATGCCCCTGGATTGTTGAGATTTGTAGCTTGGGGGTACTCCAAACCCTAGGCTAGACAGTTTTGGAGGAATGGGCTCCACCAATATAGTTTGTGGGCTTAGAACCCAAGGAGGGGGTCTTGTACCCAAAGGATTTGGGCCAAAACCATGTTCACTTTTGTTGGTTTGACTTTTGGAGATTGCAGAGGACCCTAAAAGACACTAGGGGCTGCAAAGAACATCAAAAGAGAAGATCTAGTTTGCGAGATATTAATTTTTATTTGTATGAGTGGGCAAACGTGGCACAAAAGGTAGGCCGGCTTGAATTAAGGTAGGACCAAGGATGGGCTAGACGTTGCCACATGAACTCATATAAATAAAAGAGTGGAGAGACCTCATTTCACATCCAACAAGTGCAAATCTTTCTCAAGACCAAGACCAGGCCAGCGACCCAAAAATATATATAGACTAAGGAGTTCTTTGGGTTTTCCCCTATTGAGGGGTTTTGCCCTGGCTTGGAGCCTATTTCCGGTATTCTATTGTTGCATTTGTGATCTTGTTTTGGCATTTATCTTGATGATGAAAGAATGTAATAACTGCTAAAATAATCATAATATATCACAAGAACTTGTCAAAGTATAAGAGATATCAGTTAAGAAACCTAAATCATATGTTGCCCTAGATTTCTCAACATGGTATCAGAGCTAAGGGCAGTAACTTAAGGCAGCTAGAAGATCATCTTTGCAAAGCAAAGAAGGCTCCAAGACTAGCCCTTGAGGACTGAGCTTCTAGAAGAAAGAGAAACAAATTGTAAGAGAGAAACTATGTGCGTGTTTTTAGGCTGCAAGCCTGAGCTAGAGGAGTGAGGCATCTATAAGAGCCAAGAGGAACTGTTTTTGAGGACTAAAAGGCTAGGCATCTAGCCTAGACAAAACCAAGCCCTTTGGAATAGAGATCGAACTTCTGTGTACAATTCTCAAGGTCTGAAATCATCACAAGTCTGAATTTTGGTGTCACGTCATAAGGTTCTAAATTCAAGTTCTGAGCATAAAGACAGGGTATCTGAGTTAAGTTTGAGAAGCCTATAATAAAAGTCCAAGACCAAGGATGTGTAGTAGCATTGAAGGACTATTGAAAGACCTACTGTGAAAACTACAGTCACCATAAAAAAGAGCCAATATTCCTTTAAAAGAGGACGAAGTCTTGTGCATAGGTGTATGCATAAGAAGACCAAGACCAAACTATTTGAAGGTGCTTTAGGGCTATTTTGGAAGGCCTGTCACCAAGCTACAGTCTCTATATAGAAGTCGAGATACCTGGAATAGAGGTCACAGACCTATGGATTATATCTAAAAGAAGTCTGAACCTGAACAGTGATGTAGAAGCCAACTTCAAAAGAAAGGTACAAAGAGGAAAGATGGAGCCCATACAGTTGAAGAAATCAAAGACCCTGAAAACAAGAGGTTGAACGAAGAAGATCCTAGGGATCTCTTCTTCTGAAGCAACTCCATCTTGATGAAATATGTACAAATTTGGTGCATGCTTCTAGAAGCTTGATGGTGCAGTTGCAGCATGATGGGATCTCATCTTCAGAGATGAGGTGCACATTGAAGAATGCTAGATGATCAGGTGAAGTAGAAGGTATGCATGTGGAATTGTTCTTTGGTTTAGCTCATGTCTTTTGTTTGTAGGAAGAGCAGGTTGCAGGAATATGCTTGATTGCATAAGCATGAAATATCTTGGATAAAGTTTGCGCTCTTCCGGTTGAAGACATAAGGGTAAATGTAACAAGAAAAGGAAATATCAATTTGTTGTAAAGAAAAACCTAGAGTCCACCAAAAATCTGGTTGCCCAGCCCTTTATGTCGGCCTAGAAGAGGCCCTTGTAACCCTTAAGAAGCAAAGACAAAGGGAGGAATTTCACCTCCATTACACACACACTTGGCATACTTTGATCTGAGACAAGAAGGAAGTGCGAGGACCTTTAGAGCAAGAGCAGAAGGCAGCTAAGAAAGAAAGAATCTCTCTTTCTTGTTTTCTGGATTTTTCTCTCTCTATAGCAGCCCTCACGTGCGAGGTCCTGTGGAATCTAGGGTTTCCACATGTCTGAGTTTTGCAGAGACATTGGCAGATTTCGTTTGAGGAGCAGATCTATTGTTAGGTGGCTGACCTGGTCTTGTGTTTATGGTATTGGAAATCTTCTTTGAACTGATTCAAAGAGGAGGTGGCTGACCTGGTCTTGTGTTTAAACTTTATGGTATTGGAAATCTTCTTTGAACTGATTCAAAGAGGAGTTCTTTGACTTTTCCCCTGTTGAGGAGTTTTGCCTGGCTTGGAGCCTATCTCTTGTGTTCTATTGTTGCATTTGTGATCTTCTTGTTTTGGCATTCGTCTGGATGATGAAAGAATATGATAAATGCTTAAAAAAAATAAATCATAATATATCACAAGAACTCGTCCAAATATAAGAGAAATCAGTTAAGAAACCTAAATCACATGCTGCCCTGGATTTCTCAACAAAAGATACTGTTATTAAACTGTGAACATATCTTTGAGGAAGTTTAAGTCAGTTTAGTCCAGAAAACTTTTCACTGATTTACAGTCTCACAATTGGAATTCATGGGCGTGCACTAACTAAGGCAAGATGGCCTCACCCTGCAGAATATTTTCACTCTACCTAATCTTTCCTGCTGCTGAAAAAAATACACCCCACTCCATCAAATGTTAAGACTTGTTAAGAGTCCATGATAATCTATAATCACTATTCACAGCTTCTTGATAAGACAGATTAAGATGTTAAACTTAAGGATTAGTTCAGGGTTGAACATTAATGTTGTCTACCCAAACATTTACTCCAAACACCATTTACAAAATATAAACTAATGACTGAAAACCTTAAAAATTACAGAAAACATATCTGATTAAATTTATGCCCGCTACAAAGCAAACAAGCATTATATAACGCTTCGTAAAACAATACAATACAGAATTAAAATATCATAAGAGACTTAACCAATCAAGTAACACGGCTTGAGCTCTGAAATTTCAAAGAGGGTTATTCCCCAATTTTCAAGTGTTTGCAGCTCATAGTCCCTTTTAGCTTCATTAATTCACAGGGCTTGGCATACACCCCAACCTTTGTCCGTCCACGGAAACTCATAAAACTTAACATTGTTAAACACGGGAAGAATAACTGGAATCCCTATCTTGAGCTTCTACTCAATGATGTAGGCGACTACCAGTATTAATTCCAGTATTTTACAATGTGAAGACTTCTGAGTTTTCCATTCCAATGGCCTTGCAACTCCAGTCTCCCCAGAAAATATCCTTTAAAACCAAGGATTGAGATGACTGGCGAATGAAAGTAGATAGATATAACAAGATAGGCTGTAAAATGGGAAGGGCGTCGTGCTTGTCAAGATGAAGTCGAAAGCACGAGACGTGTGGGCACAGAAGCCCATGGGAATCATATTTCCAGTTGTCTTCTGGTGTTGTGTTGACCAAATGCATTAGAATAAAACCCTAGTAATGGTTTACAGCGAAGCTAAACGTACGTTGGGCAGCTTCCTGCCTCGGCACCGTCAGCTTCATTTACTTTATGTAAACGAATTTCGACCCCACATTGAATAATTTATGCCTTTTACCGCAGCACTGCGACATGTGGGCCACGTGGGCACTGCGACCGAGTGGTCCATAGACATGGAAATGTCAGAAAGGTGTCAATAGAATTTAGGAACGGAGTTGTCTATAATGCGATTTTTTTGGAGATTCCGGTGCTCGAATCCGGCGGAAGAAATGAAGTTAAATCTTGATTTTTAGCAGTTAAAATGGTTTTTTAACTGCATATTTGGATTCACCGCCCTGGAAAACCCCTGGGAGCCATCGATTGTGCAGAAACTAGCTATCAAACTTGAGATTCCAATGAATTGCTGCCGGATTTTGACCGGAAAAATCAGCCAGAAAGTCTTTCAAAAAGTCGCGTTATAGAATACTGCTTTAGGAATTGCCGGAGGAAAAATGTAATTTTTCAATTTAAAAATGATTCGTTGAGATTAAAAAAAAAAACAACTTTTGACATGGTGGTTAAGATTTTTTTTTTCCCAAACGGCATAGATTATACAATATTCTTATTGCTAAGTTTAGTATAAAATTGTAATATAAAAATTTAACAAGGTTGTTTCCACTTATCCAATCCACCTATGACGGTGAAAATTAGGTTCTGAATTTGATTTCATCTCTTTATTTCTGACGTTAATGAAGTATATTAGATATTTATTAAATCCTAACTATTTAGCCCATATTTATTATTGAAAAAATTCATATTCTGCAACTTTAAGTATTGAATAGGGTCCCTATCGGCATGCTATATTTAAATTTAAAAAGATATAGAAGTGTGATAAAGAATTAGAAAATTAAAAAAAATTAAAATAGTGTAAGGCTCTATTTTGACTAATGTAAAAAAGAAAAAGAAATTTGTCAAAGTAATTATTAGTTCTCAGTAGTTTCATAATGAAACAAGGCATTGGACAATTCTTGAAACATCATGGGTTGTGTTGTAGTTCACTTTCACTATGTCCAAAATGTGTACTCTGCAGTTGTGAAATCAAGGTTATTTTCTGCCATTATTCCTCAGAGATATGTCTATTGAGAGTTTATTACTTGGTTGGTCTCTTCCTTGTATCCTCAAATTTTTTTTGTGATGAATTCATTAGGGGAGAATATTTTCCAAGTTTCTAGCTTGTTAATTCAACAAGCCCTTGATTTTCCACCCTCAGAACATTATACTTCTTTTTCTGAAGAAAACCTGGTTTCTGAGTTCCAAAACTTGTCGGGAGGAAATTATGCTAAATTGTCTTTGCACCTCATGACAATTGGACATGCTTTACCTTTAGATCTGTGTTCCCCCTATATAGTTTTGCTAAAGATGCTCAACCAATTTTGCAAGTAATTGCTAGGGTTTTGGGGAGAGAATGTGGGTGGGAGAACCTACCATTGTTTAATTTGGTTATGTAGCCTGGAGTGACTCTTAACATACCAACTTTCTCAGAGGGTCTAGTGAATTCCCAATTGTCAAATTTGAATCTTACTGGTTGTTTCAGATTTCCATCTTTGTTGATTTACTTGTTCCTTTATGTCCATGTAGATAAATTCATGCATTTAGGCCTGAACATAATGGATTTGCATAAAAAGAAACGGTCAATAATAAATTGGACAAATATTGTAAGAAGTCACCCTGACTATGAGGGTTTTTCATATTTCACCGTCTTCTTTATGTTAGTTGCCTATTTGTTATTTTTAGGTATGTTCTATGCTTAGAGCAATTTATTTCAATTTTCACAGTTAGCTCAATATATTTTCCAGATTAGCAATCACATTAGCATTAAAGTAAACTGCAGATAGAACATAAACATAAATTGCAGAAGACAAGCCAAGACAAGAGGACACAAGATGTGGCGCTAGCCAGGGACAAACCCCAATGTGGGGAAACCCTTGATCAATTCTTCTTATATGTTCTTCAATAGTTCAGCATAGAAAGAGAGATAGTACGTTTACAATGGAAGTCAAGACTTTGACTTATCTAGATAAGAGCATAGCTCATCTCTAAGAAGATGATACATGAGATCAGTTGAAGACATGTTGCTTCAACTGATTCTCCAAGGTGACTCCTTCACCTATCATTGTGATGCATTCGTCATCATGTTGCACCTCACCTTGTTGCACCCATCATCACTATGTTGCATCTCATCATGCTTCATTAATCATGACTGTACCCATCACTGTACTGCGTTATGTGCCATTGTTGCACCATTTTACCATACTGACCTATGTGTTCGTTGCATCTTGCTTGCTTGTTGTCCCTAGCTTGCTTATTGTCCCTAGCATGCTTGTTGTCCTTTGCATGCTAGTTGTCCCTTGCATGCTAGCTGTAACATTGTATGCTTGGTGTATTTGTTGCTAAGTACCATACAATTGTCTCAATATTAGTTAGTTGTCCCTTGCATGTTGTTCTCCTTCGAAGACAGATGCTCAGGTAGTTCCGGCAGTTTCGGCAATTTTCGTTGTTCCTGGCAGTTCCGACAGTTTCGGAAGTTCCAGGCAATTCTGACAATTTCGGCTATTCCTGACAGTTCCAGCAGCTTCAGCTTTTCTCGACAGTTCCGGCTTTTCCCGAAAATTCCGATAGTTTCGGCTTTTCCTAGTAGTTCCAGCAGTTCCAGCTTTTCCCTGCAGTTCCAACTTTTCCGGCAATTCCGACTTTTCCCGGCAGTTCCGACTTTTCTCGGCATTTCCGGCAGTTCCAGCAGTTTTAGCTTTTCCCTGCAGTTCCATCAGTTTCGGCTTTTCCTAGCAGTTTTGGATTTTCCCAGCAGTTCCGGCAGTTCCAGCTTTTCCTGGCAATTCCGGTTTTTCCCGGTAGTTCCGGCTTTTGCCCTCTGGATTAGGGTAGCGTTATCCCTTAAAATCTCTCCTCCTACTAAAACCAAAAGACAAGTAGAGAGGAAGATATTCCAAGTGTGTTGAAAATGACTTGAAGGCCACCTCTATTTATACTAAAACGTTGAGCACAAGTGGGGTTTATTCGATTGCTAGCCGACCTAGACAAATTGTCGCATAACACAAATAAATTCATATCTCCATGAATACTTATCGGAATCGAATGATCTTTAGATCAATCCTACACCTCTCGATGAGAGGGATCCAAGAAAAATATCAGCTTCCATTAATAAGATGACCCACGTGGAGTTTGGCCCTAGTTTCCAATTTTAACACTCCCTCTCAACTAGGGAGAACTCCATCTGCTGATCCATATGTCCGAATGTACTATCTCTGCCATCAGTACCCTGCACTGCTTTGCTCTGCTTTGTTGAACCATGAAGAAGAAGAATTGATCGAGAATGTCTCATACCATTCTCTACTGACCCGAAGTCAGTTTCCTCTGAAGAGAGTGTGTCACATCACTCTTACTGACCCGAAGTCAGTTTTATTGATCGTAGATCAATATCACAAGAGAGTGTCTCAAACCACTCATACTGATCCCAAATCAATGAAGGTCATCCTAGCATAGGCAATACGGTAGATACAACGACGCGTCCATCGATAGTACTACTATGGTCCCTAACCCCATTTTCCTGCTCATTGATCAAATGAGAGGTACTTCCCATGAGTCCCAGGCTACATGGGTAGGATGCCTTGATAGGAGAACTAATCATCCTGTCCACAGAAGAACGAATCATCCTGTTCCATAGTTGCCACGGGATAACTAATCATCTCGGCCCACAGGAAAACTAATCATCTTGTTTCACAATTTCCACGGGAGAACTAATCATCCCAGCCCACAGGAGAACTAATCATCATGTTCCACAGTTGACACGGGAGAACTAATCATCCCGACCCACAGGAGAACTAATCATCTTGTTCCATAGTTTCCATGGGAGAACTAATCATCCCAACCCACAAGAGAACTAATCATTCTGTTCCACAGTTGTCACGAGAGAACTAATTATACCGGCCCACAGCAGAACTAATCATCCTGTTCCATAGTTGCCATGGGAGAATTAATCATCCTGTTCCACAGTCGCCACAAGATATCACAGGGGAAGGTTGAACCTGTCATCTTGTACATAGCGCACCACCGGGGGAGAGTGAGTCACCCTGTGGTCATATGTTGCTCCAGTAAGTACCCCAAGGCCCCCAGAGCTCAATGCATGCAACATGTAGGACCCTTATAAGAAGGTCTCTCAATGACTCCAAGTCGTTCGGGAAAGTCACAGATTCGACCTTTCCCCGGGGCTTTGACAAAATGCCTGCGACCTGTACATCAGTCTCAATGCGATGGAGCCTCCTTGCTCATAGACTTACCATATCCCAGATAAGGTAGTATCTGATGTCTATCTGCTAGAGTAATCATCGCATACGAGATTCCTCAATAATCAAATCCTCCGTCTGGTTGTCACAGAGAATCACAGTGGTATTCATCATGCGTACAAACAACTCACTTAAGAGCTTTTGCAACCATGCAACTTCACACGAGATCATACTCGTAGCTATGTATTCGGTCTCAGCGGTGCTTATAGCAACCGACTTCTGCTTCTTGCTCATCCATGATATCGAAGCAGAAGCCAGAGAGAACCAACACATAGAAGTGCTCTAGTGATCCTCCACGCTGCCTTTCCAATCAACATTCAAATAATCATGCAGTTTCATATTTCTGGCAATGTATCTCAATCCATGAGAGATTGTGCTCGAAGATATCTCAGAAGATTCTTGACACCAATCCAGTGAGGCTCAACCAAATATGAGCTCACCATGCTAACTGTAAAACATATATCCGGACGGAAGTTCACCAAGAGCATCAACGCGAATGAGTTTATGAAACTCAGAGGCATTTCCCAAATCTGGTCCGACATCACTACCATATAACTTCTAAAAGTTAAGATCCTCGAGGTAGTCACAGGCTTGCAGTTTATCATTCCACATCCGAAATCCAACTCCCTCTTACTTCTGCAAATGAGAGAGTTTGCACCTGTCAGAAATAGTTCGTCCTCATAAGGTGCTGGTATGAGAGGTCTATCATTCACAACCTTCAAACAATGGTTTGGATCGGCTTCACTCTTAGTGAATCTCAACTTCATCTGATAGCTATCAATCCTCTAATACTATGCCCAGGGAGTTTTGCTTCAAGCCATAGAGGGCTTTCTTCGACCTGCATACGTGAGATTCCTGATCATCAATCTCAAACCCCTTGGGTTGTTCCAAACCTGTGGACCTGCTACATGAGGGGAATGGTCCCCTTGTAAGATTTTCCTTCGGTACATCTCGGACATGTACTTTCATGCTCGTTTTGAATTCAGACATCCTTGTCACCATCTGACTCACAGACCTCCGGTGTTATGTGTCAATGGACATGGTCCCCAGTGGACTTCCTGCAACTTGATACAACCCTGAACTCAAAAACATCTTTGAAAATTCTATTTTCAAACACGTACCTTTCCATCGATGAATGCCACCTCGTAACCTTTGACTTCCATTGCTGAAATGGACACCAGATTCTTCTTGTGATCAGGGACATAAAAGAGTTTATGTAAATGAATCGAGTTACCCTCATTCAATTAAGGGGTAACATTCCCTACACCCTTTCTAGGTTAGGTGGCATCAGCTCCAAGTATAATCCCATGATTGTGTCCATCTCTACCAAATTAGAGAGTGCACCCTTCTATCCGATGAAGTGCCTTGAAGCACTACAATCAATAAACCAGATTCCCAAAGAATCTGAAGGAGAAGGCGAATACAAGATAACACTTCTTTATCTTATCAAAAACAACAATTGATTCTTCATACCTGGGGTTCTTTGCTTTCTTTGAAGAGTCGGCCATTTCCTTGATGACCTGCATTACTTGTCATTCCTTTGATCATTGAAGATGTCCCTGGAATGATTGTTATCTTCATCAAGAGATGTGTCTCCGCCATTCGAACACTCCTTCGCATAATGGCCGAACTTATTGCAACCAAGGCATATGCCTTTCCTTCCACCCTTAGATTCGGACTTCCCAATGAAGTGATCTTTAGGTAGGCCATCAGAAACTTTTGTTGCACTATTCTAATAATATTTTCTGCTTCGACTTCACCCTCAGTTAATTTGAAGATTGATGAGGAATCCACTGATCCTTTTGTCCTTTCCCAACTGTCTTCGGTGATTGCTCTTTCACTCTTGCTTGGGCATTGTCTTCACCTTAACTCTGATACCATGTTATTTTTAGGTATGTTCTATGTTTAGAGCAATTTATTTCAATTTTCACAGTTAGCTCAATATCTTTTCTACATTAGCAATCACATCAGCATTAAAGTAAACTACAGATAGAACATAAACATAAATCGCAGAAGACAAGCCAAGACAAGAGGACACAAGATGTAGCGCTAGCCAGGGACAAAACCCAATGTGGGGAAACCCTTGATCAATTCTTCTTATATGTTCTTCAATAGTTAAGCAAAGAGAGAGAGAGAGTACGTTTACAACGGAAGTCAACACTTTGACTTATCTAGATAAGAGCATAGATCATCTCTAAGAAGATGATACGTGAGATCAGTTGAAGACATGTTGCTTCAACTGATTCTCCAAGGTGACTCCTTCACCTATCGTTGTGTTGCATTTCATCATCATGCTGCACCTCACTGTTACACAAAAATATCGTCACCTTGATTATTTGCAGTCAGTATGGGTCTATCACCACCTATACCAGCCTCCTAAGCATGTCTCAGACCTCAGCTCTTCAAAATAAGCTTTGGAAATGAGAGAAAGACATCAAAAAGCAATATAACTCTGGTTCCGCACTTTCTCTCACTTTTGCCTGCGGGCCCACACCCTTTGTTCAGAGTACCTGCGTACTTATACGCTTTGTATGTAAAGGGGAGGGTGTGTACCCCTGTGAAAGTCAAAAGGCGCAATTTTTACCTTAAAAAACTCACTTTGGGTTAATTCTAGATGAGTCTAGAAGGAATTTTGACGTGGATTGTTCGCTCCAAAGTGGTTCATGCATCCCAAAATAGAAGGAGCTAATCCCTTGTTAGGAGGAGCTATCCCTTTGAAGGAGGATTCTATCCCTTTGAAGGAGGACCTAGTAACTTCCCTCCATTGCACTATAAATTGAGGCATTGGGTTAGTGGCTAGAGAGGTTAGAAGCTGAACATTTTTTAGGGTAAACGCTGGTGAAATCAAGACTTCCTAGTTGAGCTTAAGAGGAGAGATCACATACCTTTTTGGCTTCATTGGAGAGTGAGTGAAGCTTGTAAAAGTAGAGGAGACTTCTTGTTGGACCCTGGGAGGAGCTTGTACAACATCAAGGCAAAGGTTGTAAAGTTCTTCATTTGAATTAATACAATTAGACTCATTTTTCTCAACAAGTATCTCATGTGATTTGTTTCATAAACTCCTTGACATTATGATAAATATGCTTTATGATATTGGCTTTCCAGGTGCTATTTAATTTGTTTGCTTGTTTGTGTTTGCAGAATTACACTTCAAGGAAGTCATTTGGATCAAAGGAGCGAAGGCATCCCCAAACTTGCGTTGGACATAAGGTAGGCCTTAAACACACTTGTTTGCCATTATTTATAAAAGCACATTTAGAGAAAGATAGTGTCTGGTTGGTTTTCTTGTCATTAGGTCTTCTTTAGATTCTAGGAAGGTCTATCTTGTCCGCAAGATCGACTCATTCCGCGTGACAAAATGGCGACTCTGACGGGGACTTGATTGTTTTCCTTGTTTTTTCTTTGACCTGAGAAACTTGCCTTTTTGTTTCTGTTTTTGGCTTGTTGTGTGTGGACTTGGGTAGATTTAATAGATCTAGGTTTGTTTTTTGCTTTTCATTACTTTAGGAGAAGTCCGCAGTTTGTGTTTGTATCACAGTGCGTACATGTACGCACTTTTACTTTGCACACAGAGTGTACACGCACCTGTGTAAACTCTGAACCTGCGTACCCTGCTAAAATTTTGAAAATGTTGAATTTTACTCTTTAAATTAGTTTTATTTTGATTTAGTAGTTGTTATCCTCTGCCCATACCTACATGTGACTGGTTGAAAGCTTTCCTTGGTTTAATTTCATTATTAGGGTTTTAGGTGAAATTCCTAGGAGTTTTGCTTGTTGGGTTTGTTTTCGATTTGGTTGTGTAGTGGCTCTGAGCTTAGAGGCTGTAGGGACTTCAGATCACCTTAGTGTCTACCAGCCTTCTTATGAGTCTGACCATTTATGAAATCTCCCCTTGTTGAGGAATTCGTTTTGAGTTTTCTCTTTACAAAACTTCGAAAAGCTTTTGATTGAAAGTTTGGATTTTCATTTTCAAGAAAGAAAACAAAATTGGTTGTTCTTGACTTATTTGTGATTCTGGACAAATTGGTCCTTGGTTTGCTTATAGCCAAGTAAAACATCCTCGAAAAGACATTTTGTGAGCTTTTACTTCAAATAGGTTTTCATAGTTTGTAGATCTTAAGTTTGCTTTATTCATAGTTTTCTCAAGATTTGCTTTAGTTATAGCTTTAAATGTTTTATAAAATATAAAAATCTCTTTTGAAAAAGGTTTGTCTTGGTAGCATTTGAGTGTTTGAATGAAAAAGGAAATTCTTGTGAAAATAACTAGTTGTCTCGTTTTGAGTGCATTGGAACAAATACTCTTCATTTGATTTGTTTGTTAAGAAAGATTTGTTTAGAGAATCTTCAGCGGAATCACACAAATAATCATTTGTCGACCCGTTTCGAACCAACCAGTGTGGTTCATCGTCAGGACAAGTTGAAGAAACGATCCAGCTTAGCTAGTTAAATAGTTAGGGCAGAGACTCCAACGGCTAGATTGATAACGGCTAACTTTGACCCTAAGACCCCAGTCAAATAAATAATATTCATTAATTATTATTAATTCAAGAAATTAGTTAAAATGGGTAAATATATATACGGGAAGAACCCCAAAGGTTATTCAATCATTTATCTAAATAACCAATTATAAATGTTTATTAATGAGAATATATATATTATATATATTATATTATTTATAATCCATATTGGGATAATAAATTAATATTAGATAATAATACAGTTATTAATATTCTAATTATAATAATTAAGAGGGAATATTTAAGTGATTAGGTAAGAATATTAATACATATAATATAATAATCGAATATAAATAATATTATGTACTATAAATAATAACTAATTCTATATACTACTAAAGGTTGAATAAAATTATATTCAACCTTTTTAATATAACATGTAAATTCTATATATTATTTATAAATCTGGATACAAATTATAAATTGTAATTAAGTAGCTATAAAATATGGTAATTTATAATTCTATATATATACACATTATAGTTATAATTTCAGGTTCATTAGGATTTGACATTCACATTAATTCATAGAGGAATAGTTTAAAGTGACTTGATGAATGGATATATATCAGTGTTAATAATAGTGATGTTATAAGATCATGATTATCAAAATATATTTATTAAAAATATCGTAGATTATAGATGTATTAATATTCTTACCTAATCACTGGTAGGAATGATTTCCCTGATTAATTATTAATAATGAATATAAAACTGTGATTATTATCTGAATCATAATTATACCCCCAATTATGGGATTATATATAATATATATATAGTATATATATATGATAGGTATATAAATATATATATATTATTCTTTCATCCCTAATAAACATTTATAATTGGTTATATAGATAAATGATTGAATAACTTTTAGGGTTCTTCTCGTATATATATTTACCCATTTTAACTAATTTCTTGAATTAATAATAATTAATGAATATTATTTATTTGACTGAGGTCTTAGGGTCAAAGCTAGCTGTTATCAATCTAGCCGTTGGAGTCTCTGCCCTAACTAAGCTGGATCGGTTCTTCAACTTGTCCTGACGATGAAGCACACTGGTTGGTTCGAAACGCGTCAACAAATGATTATTTATGTGATTTCGCCGAAAATTCTCTAAACAACTATATAATTCATATCTTTAATTTTATTATATATTTTAAAAGTATACTAATTTATATCTTTTAATGTAAATTAAATTTATAAAAAGATGTTGATTTAATTTGTTTTGTAGCCACTTTTTAAATCATAAATTCAAAATCAAAAAAAAATCTCAACCCACATTTTTATGTGTTTACATAGACTTAGTTGTTCATATTTTTGAGTGTCTTTAGTTTAAGTCTTAAAATGTCAAATGAAATTTTGAATTTGAATCTAAATGTTTAGACAATTTCATAAATATAATTATAGTTTTAAGTTTGGGTGTTTTTTGATGTTTTATTTTCAATTTATATATTAATTTTTTATAACAATATAATTTATGATATTATAAAAAAAATTATAAAAATAAACATTTATATATTAAAAAAATTTAAAAAAATTTCCAATTACATTAGGATTAGGTTTGGCCTACTGTTTTTGAGGTATCTTCTAGTTTAATATTGTAAATGAATTCTTATCCAATTTTGAATCTACAATTTATTAGTAATTTAGATTGATAAAAACTTTATGAAAATAAGATTTTGGTATTATGAAAAAAAGATTTTTGGTGTTTTGAAATGTCTTCTTGTGTTTTATTTTCACAACCAAATAAATCATATATAATTAAAAATAAATAAAATAAATAAAGTAACTTATATATTGAAAACAATGAATTATAAAAATAAAAGTTCGGTAGAAACAATTGTGATAATTAAACTTAATCTAAATTTAAGATTTATTGAAGTGTCTCATGCGAGTTCAATGCAAATATTCTAGGTACTGACGTTTAAGCCCACGGTCGGTTCTTCTTCGACCCTCCTGGCCTTGAGTGAAGCTCTCCGCTGCAGAAATTGTTCGAATCGGCCTTTACTGTATGGAATTTGGTGACGTATACGATTCGGCAATTAGTGAGGAGTACGATTAAGCCAGATTTTCTCTCTGATTTGTAGTAATAGCGTTTGTCCACAGCAAAGCTCTTCATTCTCTCAACCCCATTTCCCCATGGTTGCTGATGCGCATTTTGAAGATGGCGCCGTCGATTTATTTATTTTATTTTTTTCTCCCAATTGGAAGAAATTGTATTTTGGATGAGTTTTTGTTTTTTTTAATCGGAAGAAATTGAATAGCTGTAGGGTATATATAGTTATGTTTAGAATTATACTAAGAAATTGTATTTTGGATGAGTTTTTGTTTTTTTTAATCGGAAGAAATTGAATAGCTATATAGGGTAAATATAGTTATGTTTAGAATTATACTATATGATTTGTAAAAATCAAATTTCCCACCTAATTATTGGACCACTCATTTGTAAAATAAATTTAACAATTCTAATAAAAATTATCATTAAAAACTTCTGAAACCTCTTTGCTAATATAATATAAATTAATAGCTAAACCATATTATCATATTTATCTTAAATAATGCCTCGAAATTTATAAATTTCAAAGCTTTGAAATAAGTTTTAATTGTGCAGCATTTAATATCAATTTTATATTTATATATTATGCGTAATATCAAGTAAGCGTAAGAGTGGATGAACGACATTCAAGATGTTAAAAAAGATGATGTGCAAAATCGATGATTTATTATTGACTTTGGCTGGTGAGTATTCGGTGGATATCCAGGTTTACGTGAAAATATTATGTAGATGCTCGAATAATGCAAATGCTAGTTAATGGAGGTTAGGTTACTTTCACGCATACAAATTCTAAACCTTATAAAATATTTTTAATGCGACGAAAATTGATTCCATGGAAGGCAGGGGAGGGGCTCTTTCTTCCAAATATACTTCAGGACTTGTTCAGCTGTAAACCCTTCTTTATTAGAAGGCATCTAATTTGAGGATATCTCCCATTTACGGCCTCTTATTTCAGAGGATAATATCCATTTTTTTTTTTACTTTCCACGATGACTTTCACCATTAAAATATCGTATAAAACGAGTGCGTAAAAACACACCATAGAATCTAATTCGATTAGAATAATCAGCTTCAGCTGACCTTTACCATTAAACTCGGTTACATTTTTATTTTTTCAAATGTTTACATTTACTTGGCAGGTCCTGTTTTTCTTATTTTTATTTTTTTATTATATTTATAATTTAATTTAATTTGAGGAATAATTCAATATACTTCAGAGAAGATATTTAGGTATATATTTTTTTTAATTTATATTTTATTAAATTAGTCTAATTTTAAAACTCCTTTAAAGATGATCAGCATTTCAATTGTTATAGTGGTTTTTCATAATTGTTATTGTTAGGCATTGGATAATTCAACGCTCCCCGTGTGTTTCGTGACATAGACTAACCGCCTCTCGAGGATCCGATAACTCTGGCGATGCCTCTGTTTACTAACACTTGCGGGTTTTGGTGTAACCACAATCGTGATCCCAACAAGTGGTATCAGAGCCAAAGGTCTTAAGTTCGAATCACGCATTTGGGGGAGATTGTTGGGCATTGGATAATCGAGTGCTCCCTATGTGTTTCGTGACATGGACTAACCGCCTCTTGAGGATCCATTAACTTTGGCGATGCGTCCGTTTACTAACACTTGCGGGTTTTGGTAACTGCTGGTCTTGGTGTAACAACAATCGTGATCCCAACAGTGACATGTATTTTAGTGATTTATTTTTTACATATTTTTTTTAATACTGGTTGAAAGCAAGTTATATTATTATTTTTGTTTTTAGTTA
>APFE030730378.1:0-16614 GCA_000404065.3 Pinus taeda
AATAAGATGATAAAATACTTAAGAAAACACGAAATATCAAGAAAAATAAATTTTAATGAAGAACAACAAATACTATAAAAGGGACACCAATACCTACCAAAACTAGGAGGAGAGGACATGACCCAACTTATGTGATTTCTACTCAAAGGCGTTGCTTAAATAAAATATAATCTTTTAATATTAATACTAGGGTTAATAATTTGGATGGTATTAAAAATAATTTGGCCCATAGGCTTTACCTAAATATTTTTTTTAGTGTTAGTAAGTATACATATGTTTATGGAGTAAATATAAAAAGAAGTTTTATTATTTACCATACTTCTAGTTTATTTATATTTATATTTATATTTATTTATCATTTCTTTTATTTACCATAGTATTTGGCCATGCTTGGTATATAATTAGATGTTGATTTCTAATCCTATTTGATATATTTTATTTATTTACCATACCTCTTTATACCTCTTTTATATTTATTTATTTACCATATTTTTTTTATAAATGTGGTATTTGACCCATGGTATTGATAATTATTTGGCCCATGGTAGTTGGCTCATAAGCTTCACCTAAATAAAACCTTTTTCTTTTAGTTTTCTTAAATATAAAGAGGTTTATGGCTAATATATATATAAAAATTATTCATTTACCGTATCTCTAGTTATTTATTATTTTTTATTTTACCATACCTCTAAATAAATATATTTTCTTGTTATTTATTTACTATACCTCACCTTTTTTTATATTTTTTCCTAAACCCTTTTATATTTTAATTTATATATGTTTATACATAATAATAATTAGAATTATAAGGTTGGCATTAGATTATAAATGTTAAATGTTAAAAACATGATTACATTTACGTTGTTATGTGAGATCTACTCCCATAGTGGGTATATAGGGTAGGTAAAGACCAAGATTTAAATACAAAATGGTATTGTTATAAAATTTACCAAAATACCACTCCCATATGATTGCTGAGAAATGATGAATAAAGACCCAAAAATAAATACAAAGAAGTACCTAAAAAAATCTTAAAAACAATTTCCAATGACTAAATATTTAAGATTAAAAAGTAATAATTAAAAACTTAAGAATAAAGATTTGAAATCTAAAGTTATGAGTTATAAGGTAACACTTAAAGCTAAGAATAAATAATTGAATTTGTTATTAAAAATAGCTAAAACTAATGAATTAAATTTATTATTAAAAAATATAAGTGATGAATTTCACATTAAAAAATACATACATTTTTTATAAAATAAAATTGATAATAATAAATTTCACACCCATTATTCAAACATTTAACCCATTCTTTATAAAATAAAATGATAAATAATAAATTTCACACCTAATATTCAAACATTCACCCCATTCTTTATAAAATAAAAATGATAAACAATAAATAATAAAGTTCACACCTAATATTCAAAAATTTACCATCCTTTATAAAATAAAAATGATAAATAATAAATTTCACATGTAATATTCAAATATTTACCCAAAGAATTCCATGCCGATTATTGCAATCAACAAAACAGACTATCCGTCTCCCTACCCAATCTATATATACCGATCCGTCTCCCTACCCAATCTATATATACCATTGTTGAGTGAAAGATGACATCTCCATCTGTTGGAATATTTTGGGTAAACAAATAATACGAGCTATGGGGTCGAAGAACTGGAGCAGAGCTGATATGGAAAAATTATCGATGGATTGGAAGAAGTGGAGCGTCGAACAAACGTGGGATGTTTTAAATAACATTATGCAGAAGTTAATAAGCACCCTGGAGGAAGGAAGTCTGGGAAAGAGAAAATTCTGGTCCGCCGAAGATTACGTGCTTGTTTATTCGATTCAGTATAATCATGCCTACCGAAGCGCTTTGGCAGAACGAATCAACAATTTCAAGCAAATATATAAGAGATACAAACAGTCACTTCTAATTTACATCAATTCAAGGGTTTTGCCAGCTTTAAGGGAAAAGCAAGGCGAGGCCATGGTGAGAGAGTTTGTCAGACGTTGGAGAATTCACAAGGAGATGCTCCCAATCCTATCAACCATGTTCAGTTTTTCGGAAAGGATGCTTTTGACAAGAGAGGAAATAAAGCGTTCAGTTTCAGAAGTTGCAGAGAAGTATTTTCGGAAGTTTGTGTTCGGTGAAATGCAGATCCATGTAAGGGAAGCAGTGATTACTCTGATTCGTGAAGACGGCCGGGGATTGCAGGTCGATCGCACTTTATTGGAAGGAGTTTTGGGTATTTTTGCAGATATTGGAATGGATGTATATGCGAATGAAATTGAAGTGCCCTTGTTGGAAGATACTGCAGATTTCTATGTTCAAAGAGCTGGTTCATGGAATTTAGGGGAGAATTCATGTATGGATTATCTGTTGAAGGCTGGGGAATGTATGCAACGTGAGGAGGAAATAGCTGCCCATTATTTGCACAGGAGTAGAGAGAAGTTGTTGGAGATGGTACCAAATGAACTCCTTTCAGGTTGCAAGACCCAACTTCTTGAAAATCTGGGTCCTTGTTGTTGTGCCCTTCTTAGGAGTGACAACAAACATGATCTTTCAAAGCTTTATAGTCTGTTTTGTAGAGTACCTGAAGGTCTGGAAACAATGGTAAATGCTTTCAAAGAGCATGTAATTAGAGACTGCACTCCACTAGTTATGAGGGATCTGAATGCTATAACTGATAAAGTAGGGAGAAGGGATACAGGTGGCATGCAAGAAGAAGTTGCATTTGTAAATACAGTTTTGGAATTGCGTGACAAGTTTGCGGAGGACATTATCCATGTCTTTCGGCGATGCTCTTTTGCATAGAGCTTTAAATGAAACATTTGTAGAAATCTGTAATAAAAGAGTGGCAGGAAACACCAGTGAAGAATTCCTGGCCAAGCTCTGTGACATGGTACTTAGAAAGGGTGGCAGTAGTAAAAGATTAAGATCCGATGAGATTGAGGGTATTCTAGAGAATGTCACTAAATTTCTGAAATATGTGAATGATAAAGATCTCTTTGGGGAATTTTATAGAACAAAGCTAGCTGGTCGACTACTGTATGATAAAAGTACAGATAATGCTCATGAGCTGAGCATGTTGTTAAAACTAAAGCAGCATATTGGTAATCAATTGACATCAAAGATGGAGAGTATGGTTAAAGATATGTTACAAGCAGAGGTGAACCAAGCTAGTTTTAAGGCATACCTGACTAATAATCCAAATATCCATCCTGGAATAAACTTGGATGTCAGAGTATTGAATTTCACATTTTGGCCCCCTTTCAAATCTTCTGAACCTAGTTTGCCCTTGGAGATGATTAAATGTGTGAACACATTCAAAGAGTTTTATTCTACATACACTCAAAATCGACAGCTTACATGGCTATATTCCACAGGGACCTGTAATGTCATTGGCAAGTTTCAAGCTGAGCAAATAGAAATGGTAGTAACACCTTACTATGCAATTTTATTGTTATTGTTTAACAGCTCTCAAAAGTTGAGTTATTTAGACATCAAAGCTGGACTGAATTTGAGAGATAAGGATCTTGTGAGGCTGCTACATTCTATTGTATTTGCCAAGTACAAAATCTTGCTCAAGAAGCCTGATACAAAAGAAATATCTCTCAGCGATACTTTTGAAATCAATTACAGTTTTACAAATAGAAAAGAGAAGATTAAGATCCTACTCCCAAGGAAGATAAAAAGGAGAAGAAAAAGGTCATTGAGAATGTTGATATGGACAGCTATCACGAAATGTGTGCCTTAATAGTCCGCATCATGAAGAGCAATAAGTCTTTGCATTACGAGCAACATGGAGGGATGTTCGAGATAAATGTAAAAGTATTTAAAAAAGTATTGAAAATTTGATTACAATGGACTACTTAGAGAGAGATAAGCAAAATTTGAATATATTAAAATATATTCCTTGAAAAGAAGTCAATTGGGATTATTTCTGGAGGTGGTGAACTATTATCATCTTCTCCATCTAGGTTCAAATTTTTGCTAGTGACATGTTGAGCTTTGATATTTTGATTATTATTGTTGTAAAGTGAGTATAATTGTGGACTATTATTGTTGGATTGAGTATAACTATGGACTGAGGTTTAATGTCTTGATGATTATTGCTGTAAGTTATAGTTGTTAGTAGTGGACTGAGGTTTAATATCTTGATGATTATTGTTGTAAAGTGAGTATAACTGCATTTTTGCTAGTGACATGTTGAGCTTTGATATTTTGATTATTATTTTTATAAAGTGAATATAACTGTGGACTATTATTGTTGTATTGAGTATAACTATGGATTGAGGTTTAATGTCTTGATGATTATTGTTGTAAATTATTGTTGTGAGTATAACTGTGGACTGAGGTTTAATGTGTTGATGATTATTGTTGTGAATTATTGTTGTAAAGTGAGTATAACCATGGACTATTATTGTTGTACTCAGTATAACTATGGACTAAGGTTTAATGTCTTGATGATTATTGTTGTAAATTATTGTTCTGAGTATAACTGTGGACTGAGGTTTAATGTCTTGGTGATTATTGTTGTAAAGTGAGTATAAGTGCGGACAGAGATTGAGAAAGAAGCTGATTAACTGCATTTTTTCTAGTGACATGTTGAGCTTTGATATTTTGATTATTATTGTTGTAAAGTGAGTATAATTGTCCACTATTATTGTTGTATTGAGTATAACTATGGACTTAGGTTTAATGTCTTGATGATTATTGTTGTGAGCATAAATGTGGACTATTATTGTTGTATTGAGTATAACTATGGACTGAGGTTTAATGTGTTGATGATTATTGTTATAAATTATTGCTGTGAGTATAACTGTGGACTCAGGTTTAATGTCTTGATGATTATTGTTGTGAATTATTGTTGTAAAGTGAATATAACTGCATTTTTGCTAGTGACATGTTGAGATTTGATATTTTGATTATTATTGTCGTAAAGTGAGTATAACCTTGGACTATTATTGTTGTATTGAGTATAATTATGGACTAAGGTTTAATGTCTTGATGATCATTGTTGTAAATTATTGTTTTGAGTATAACTGTGGACTGAGGTTTATTGTCTTCATGATTATTGTTGTGAATTATTGTTGTAAAGTGAGTATAACTGAGAACAAATATTGAGAAAGACACTAATTATATTTGTATTGGTTTATCTATTTTTATTAGAGAATAAAACATAATTTTTTATTTATATAATTTGTATGATTCTGTGTTACTTGAATCCATATTCTCATTAATTGCTTGAAAATAGATATGAATGGATGAATAAGTGTAAGGTTTAGTACATGCAATGGTAATTTACCAATTTATGATGGTTAATAAACCATGTAAAACATAAATAAATGTAATAGTTGAATGGAACAAATGTGAGACAAAGGAAAAAACTAAATGAAAAAATAGAATTAGAGAGGAGACAAATGGTGAGGAAGGACTTCCCTGCTCTCCCTATTTCCTCCTCACATTTATACTCAATGAGTATTTTGATCAAGACCTGAAGAGGCATAAAAACTCTAAGAGTAATGTAACCACTATTGCCAATCCTCCATTTGAAGCTGGTTTACCTATTTTGGTTTCCACGTGCTTTTCTCTTGTAGGCCTGCACAAACATCAATTTATTCAGCCAACTCCGTGCCTTTTCATAATTGGACTGGAACCAGACATCTTTGTTGCTACCAAGCTCGTGAGTGTTTATTTGCAGTTAGTTGTTTTGAAGGATGTGTTCAGAATGTTTCACAAAATATGCGATAGATGTGGAAATATTTTTATATCGAGTAAGATGATCAAAGAGAATGCCAGAAATGAGTTCTGTGGGGAAGCCCTTGAGCTTTTATTACAAAATTCAAGGAGCAGGAATCAATGCAAATAATTTCACCTTTCTCTTTGTACTAAATGCTTGTGTGGGCTTGTCGGCTATGCAAGGGACAGAATATTCTTAGTGGCATATTTAGAAGTGGGCTTGAACGGAATTTCTTTGTGGAGCATTGTCTGATAAATTTGTATGCCAGACATATCTATCAAGGGGATGCGGATGTTGCAGATTCAACAATTATATATAAATTTGGCAGCTATCAAAAGGTTCAAACAAATATTATTGGCAGTGTTTCTGAGCTTTATATGAATGAAAAAATGATATAAGGGAGAGAACAGGGGATAAGAAAAAAAGAAATGGAACATCTTATTAGTGAAACTTTCAAGAGTCCTCATTCAGTGGAATCGAGGGCTACATGGATTTCAAGGGCTTAGTCCTTGGGGGTCTTCATCACATGGGACAGATAATTAATTGGACATGAACTATGCAGTGGCAACGGTAGTGTCACCAAACCCTTCTATGGAAAGACACATCTCTTTCTAACCTTTTTCCCTATCTATGGTCAGCAAAAGCTGCGCATCGCTAAGGTTGACATTGTCAATCTTATCACAGGTGCAGCTGACGAGGTAGGAAAAGCATTATTCGTTGAAAAGATCAATCCCTATCTGTGTTGCAATTCTCCTGATAAAGATGGCCATGGATTAAAACACCACCACCAAGAATGCGTTCTATTCCTGATGGTGAGGGACTTTATGACAACAACCATTTTGAAATGCCTAGAGTGGCTGAGGGCGATTCAAGAAACCATTTGCACTCAGTATAACAAGCTGTCTATGATTGTCGCTGCACGTGATGAAGATGAAAGCGATGACGATTTCAGGCCTAATAAGGACCTATTCAGCATGCACTTTGGCAAATTATCAACTGTTCTAAAGCTCGAGGCTAGCACAGCATCAGCAAGAAGCGGCTTTTCCACTCATTTCTTTTAGCACGGACTAGTTGTTTACTAGGATAGACATCACCATTTCAAACCTCACCCATGTAAAAAACTGGTTCAATCAGAGACAGCTCTGAAACAATAGATGATAAGAACAGTGTATCGATGCAGCATCTCTATTAGCTACAGAAAGATAGTGTTTAAACAGCTTGAGTACAAGAGTGAAGTTGTTCATGACTTGCAAAATTTTTGTGATGAGCTACAAGTATAAAGAAAATGGCTATCTTGAATGAAATGATATTTTGTATTGATGTTCTTAGTTTTATCATGGAACTTTGGGGTTTTGGTCAATTTTATTGCAAAGGCTTTGACAATCAGAATAGAAGTTGAATGCAGTTGTTTCTCCTACAAATCTATTAGAATTTTTCTTAGCCACACAATTTCCTTCATTGCTTCTACAACTGCCACATATTCTGCCTAAGTTTTGGAATGTGGTAGAGCTCACTATTTGATTGTCCTCTAGGAGAGGTGAGGTCTCTTGATCCAAGACTCATAACATAACCTTAAGTAGATACTTCAAATTCTTTATATCCATCAAAAATTGAATGAGAGTATCCAATCAAGTTGAAGCCATCCTATACTTGAGTCGGAAGTCTTTACTTCCTTTCAAGTATTTTAGAACTCTATGTGCAACAAACCAATGCCCCTCACAAGAATTTTGCATAAAGATGGAGAGGATTCCAATAGAAAATGAAATGTTTGGTTTGGTAGTAGTTACATAGTTGACACTTCCTACTAGTTATTTGTATTTTGTTGCATCCTCAAATTATTTTCATTTAGCGGATGTAAGCTTTAAATTTTGTTCCATTAGAGTAGTCAAAGGATTGCACTAAGCCATGCCAAATTTATTCAACAGATCTCTAATGTACTTTAGAGAGAGGAATATAAACTTTAGATGCTTGGTTACTTCAATACCAAGATAGTAGTGAATATATCCCAAATCTATGATTTCAAACATTTCCTTAATTCATTCTTTATGGATGCAATATCATTCTCATTGTTCCATATAATCAAAGATCATCTACATACACCACAAGATCATCTACATACATCACAAGATATACAATTGTTTTTCCGACTTTCTTGATAAACAAAGTTGCATCATCAAGATCATAGTGTTTGAAATTTAGTTTCAGAAGATGCTTAGAAAATTTCTCATACTAAGCTCACGATGCTTGTTTGAGGCCATACAAGGATTTGACAAGTTTGCATAGTTTGTGTTCCTCACCCTTCACAACAAATATTTCTTGTTGGGACATAAAAACATTCTCTTTCATGTCTCCATTCAATGAAGTGGTTTTTACATTCATTTGATGGACATTCAATAAAGTGGTTTTTACATTCATTTGATGGACTTTCCAACCTTTCTAAGTTGTCAAGGCAAAAAGAGTCTAGATGGTAGCCCATTTTGCTCTTGTGGCAAAATTATCCTCATAATTAACCCCTTCCTTCTGTGCAAAACCTTTTTCCATGAGCCTAACTTTATGCTTGTCAAGCGAGCCATTTTCTTTATACTTGTCCTTGAAGACCCACTTGTAGCCCATCGGTTTGGTTCCCAAGAGAGGATCAATGAGCTTCCAAGTGCCATTCTTTATCAACGCATCATATTCCTTTTGCATCGCTTCTTTCCATTCATCGTGAGAATCGACTTCTTTGAAGAAACTTGGTTTGAAATCTATAGAAAAATATAATTCACAATCATAAGAAACATCCATATCAACAAGTAAACCAAAATTGTCTACATCACCTCCATTATGTCTAGCAAAGCTTCTTATCACTGTCTTTCCAACCTCATGAGGATGAACACTTTCAAGTGTCTTTGTGAGCCATTTTGGAGGACCTTTTTGAGATGACTCATGTTGTTCAGTTAATTGAGATGGGGTTGAATCAAGATTTAGCCTCCGAATTCTCTTACTCACATCACTCAAAGTGTCTTCTTGATGAGTGGTTGGAGCTCCATGAGGGAGAGAGAGTGCTTTAGAAGGAGATTGCACAAATTGATCAAGTATATGGATCCCCCCTTCAAGATGTGGAATCTCATTATCAAATTCTTGAAAAAAAATTGCATGCCCAAATCTGTCCAAGTGATCAAGCTACCACTCAACAACATTGTCACTCTTGGAAGACTGAGGAAACATCATAGAGACAATATGCTTTGGAGGTCTCTGAATATCTCAAAAAGATACATTTCTCACTCCTCACAACGAGTTTGTTTCTATGTTCCTTAGGTATTAAGGCATAACAAGTGGAACCAAATTTCATAGGGAGTCGAGTTTTTTAAAGCATAGAACTGCATCAGCCAAGAACATCAACTTTATATTTTTTTTAAATATCATTGAATGTACCATATTTAAGGTTTTCTAGTTCATTCTTTCAGCTACACCATTTTGTTGAGGAATATAAGACACGGTTGTTTGATGTTTGATCCCATGCTCGCAAAGATAGGTTTCAAATTCATTTGAAGTATATTCTTTTCCATTATCGGTGAGAATATAGCCAATATAAAACTGTGTATCATTTTCAATGCACGCATGAAAGTTCTTAAAAGTTTAAAAGCTTCATATTTATTCTTCAATAGTTATGCCCAACACATTCTGGTGTAGTCAGCAATAAATGCCATCATGTATTTATTACCATTTCGAGAAGGAATAGGCATAGGGCCAAACAAATCAAAATTAATGAGTTCAAGCTTTTTATGTGCTCTAGAATGAGAATCATGAAAAAATTGTTTCTTGTGCTTTCCTAACATACACGCATCACATTGCTTAAGTTTCCTAGGAATGGTATGAAAATCACTAACACCATTTCTCTTCAATAAATGTAGGTTGTCATAGTTTAAATATCCAAATCTAGCATGTCATAAGAGACTAGTGTGAAAATTCACAAACCCGAATCCTATTGCAACAACTAGAAATAATTCTCCTAATTGTCGAATTAATTTTTAACAATTTATCTACCATTTGCTACATCAAATGTTGAATCAATCACACTGCAACCTACACAAATAAAACTACGTAATAAATAAACATTGGAAGAAATGCTAACACACATACATAAAATAACACAATTATTTTTGGATCAATGTCCCTGGAAAAGAACCAAGTTGGGAAAATTGGTGCAGCAGTGAGGGTTTTATTTATTATGTGGCAGTGAAATATGAGTATATCTATTGATGCCCAACTGGAAATCCAAACAACAAGAAAATAGGAGTAAAATATTGAAGGGAATTACCCTTCTCCCACACGGAATCTCTAGCTGGACTTTCCCTATCAAAACTCGGCCTCCTGAAGCACTGCGTAGTTTCCCTTTGGGATTCCTTCCTGGCCTCTAGAACTGAGAACTAATTTTTCTCCTCACCAAATCAATCTACCTGACTGAAGCATTGCGCAGTCCCTTAGTCCTGCCTCTCTGGGATAATTCAACTCAATTGTTGCTCCCTCCAATGATAGGAAAACTTTAGCCCCTATAATTGTAGAGAAGTCCATACCACTTAAATATTCTTTGCTTCATGTCGAGTTCACCTAGGTAAATATAGTTGTTTCTGCCTGTAATGGAGCCGACATAAATAATAGGAGTAACCAACTTGTCAATTTGTTGGGCTGACTAATAGATTATTGAAGAGGCCAACATGATGGTGGACGAGTTAACATGACTCAAAAAAAAATATTTCTTTAATACAATGATCCCAAGAAGGGTTTACATAATTAATTTTGACTTTTACTCAATAAATTCCTAGAGAACTCAATGGGTGCTTTTACCTATTGACTATTGACCCAAGCTTGAAACCCATGCTTTAATAAGTCAATTTCATTAACAATAAAATTTTATTTTGACAGATACAATACATCATGACTTAAATGTAATTATGAAGAGCGACATTAGTTACATTCTTCAACACCCCCTCTTAACTAGGGAGGTATTGATAATTATATATATAGAGGTACATGGAAGATCTCAAAATTATATGAACTACGCAGAGTTCTAGCACAGTGAGTGCTACGGACTAGATAACCGACTAAGGTATTCTATCTCATTCGGACTAAGGGAACTCAAGCTTTAGCAAACTCTAGGTACCATCACAATTTTAAGCTCTACCACCAACCCAAGGATCTAGGCGCATATCTAAGGTCGGAGCTCCATGAACACCACCACCCTCCCTCTTCAAGATCTGTACATCAACACATAGGCCAACTGGATGTCCTTGCAAGAATCTTGCCATTAGATGCTTCACCTCTCCTTATAAACTAAACAAGATATATCCATTTGTCCAAGCACGCTTCCAAAGTGTTCAACCTTCTTGTGGAGAGATTTATCTGTACAAACACAACCCTAATTAGTAATAAAATTTCAAAAATACATACAAGTAAACACAAGCCTTTAGGGTCCCTAATCATTCTCATGCTACTTTCATCATCAAGTTATCCATATACAATTTGTGAGAAGCTTTCTTCTTCTTTCATTTATTCACAAACACCATACTGAGATATTCTAACTTCATGAAACATTTATCTGTAGTACTTTTGCTTACTTCAAAGTATTCACTATCATAATATGTCCTCCCTCTCAATTGGGGAGATATACCCATTCTTCTATTCATGTTCCTTCTCAACTTAGGGAAATCAACAACTTCATAATATCGGAGAAACTTCATTCTTTCAAGGCTTTATTTCTTTCTTTATGGTATCCAGGTCATCTTGATCATCATCATCATCATCATTCATCATGCTTACCAGTATTATCAAGTCATATTTTACAAACATATTCAACATATTGAAGGTTATGTACATGTAAAACTTTAATAGCAAGTATAACCAAAAACAAATGTACAAAAATGTTAAGTTAACTATGTTAATACAACCACCTCATTCATGCTTTTAGACATCAAATACCTAGACCTAGTTAGGTTCAAGATAGATAACTTTTTACATGCTAGACATCAACCCCTAGCTAGAGTTTTGTTATAAACCGTAGACTTTAGAGAAACTCAATCAAGATATGAGTCTCATTATATCTAGGGCCTCAATATTAATTTTATAAGACAAACTCTCCCCTGATTTAATGAAAACCCTAAATTCCATCTTCAAGACACAAAGGATTAGATATCAATAATTCAATAACAATCTAATCATAGTACTATGAATGTAATGTTTCAACAATATGCTTTTACATGACAAACTTCTACTAGGGTTTATAGAAAAAGCTAGATTTTATCAAAACTAAATCACATTGGAAAACAATATCATCATATCCTAGAATATAAATCTCTACCAAGGTTTTACAAACCTTATATTTTACAAAATAAAACATGAGTATCAACAATTAGGTTAGCATACTCGCATATACCTATCTAGGATGCATTTCACATCAATATTTACTAGGTAAACCCAAGACACAAACATTAATACATCAAAGTTAGATACAACAATTTTCTCCATGCTAGGGTTTCGATGAGACGAATATATACCTAGGGTTTCATTCCTAGGAAATCACTGTAGATATTACACGAGTTTGATTCATAAACCCTAATTCACCAAACCCTAAATATCTAGGGTTTTCGCTCATGATTTACATAATAATAGTAAAGCCTAAAAGACTAGGGTTTATTCCATGAAAATATCAAAACCCTAATCTTCAAAAGAATAGGATTTCTAGACTTCATTAACAACTCCTAAGTAGATTAGAGTTTTATTGACATACCCATATCATTAAGAGGTTTGGCTGTTACAGTGAACCCTAAAGATTAGGGTTTCAAAAAAATGAACAAATGATAATATAATGAGGGTAGATTCAATCTAATGAATAATCACCCTAACAAGAATCTTTGTGATTCAAAATCCTAAACTTAAGAAAGTTAATAAAGCAATTTTCAAAATTAATGTTCCTTGTAATGGAAAGGATTAGTCATAAATGAGATGGACTCAAACATGCTTGGAGTTGTTCCTATTACGAACCTTGTAGGGTTACCTTATTAAAGGGGTTTCCTTTTGTAGAAAAGGCGTTTATCATGACTTAAGTCTTTGAGAGTCTCCCTTTGAATCTTCACATGATCGCTTTTCTTTTATCTCCAAAATATTTTAGAATATATTTATCAAGGAAAACATAGGAAAAAGGATTATATTTGAGCAATAACAATAATGAATTTAAATACTATCCTTTTATGAGAAAGAGAAGGCTTCTTTTAAAGGGTTTTCCTTTTATATATATAAGATCAGTTTTTCTTCATGTACCTGCAACATTTATTTGACAAACAATACCAAGAATATGCAGGTCTGAATACATGGTTATAAACTAAGGATTTCTAGATCAAACCCTAAGTCACCTTTCAAGAAATTGATTTTGAGGTTTAAAAATACTAGGTAAGGATTGCAAAATCAATAAAAACATTTCAAAATTTTAAGCCAAATTAATTTAAACCCTGTATAGGCAAAAGTGATTATACGTACCTCAAAAAATACTTACCTTAGTTCTCCGAGATATGAGTTCCATGTTGCTTTCAAGAATGACCACTTTAGGAGATGGTGGGATTAGGGACTTCCTTTTAGGAGAACTGTTATTAATGTCAAATGGTACCAATTGTAGGTACTTATTACCATGATTTTTGTGAACAACTACTACAACAAAATGCCATAATTTAGAAGAGAGGGGTGATTTCAATATATATATATATATAAAGATGATTGTGGCCCTTCAGTTGACTTTAATTTCCTCAAATAATCAAAAGATTGCTTCTATTTAGTCCGATCTTGGTTCCTTTTATAAGAAGACTTTTTGTTGTACATTAGGACTATTGATACTTAGCCTTTGATTACTTATGTGCACAGAACCTCGTCCTATTCCACAAAGGTCTCGGTTCTTATAAAGTGATTGTAGATTCGAGTTGGCCCTTTGCAGTGCCTCTAATCAAATCAACACTAGTTCCTTTCTCTTACCAGTTGTTTAGCTTCCAAATGTATCTCTATTCCTTGATAAAAAATACATAGACTTCTAAGGACTTTTGGATTCCTGAGGTGACACAATTTTCAGATTAGAGATATGAATTCTGACCTTTATATCTATACTCAATACTTTTCTCCTTCTACCAAAGGATTTAACCTTGAATGGGCTATTAATCTAGCCTTTCGTTCTTCACAGACAATGTTTCTATATTTTTCAAACTACTTCAGTGTCTTTCTCAAGCTTGTAGCCTAATCACAAGGGTAAATGCTTTGTAGATATCCCGAGAATGTCAATTTATTTGCTCAGACTTTCTTTCTAGGAGCTCAGTCCTTGTTGAGACTTTATAATTTCCCTTACGCCAACAAACCAAGCTTTGATACCATGTTGAGAAATCCATCAAGGCAGTAACTTAGTATTGTACTTTAATTTATTTCTCTTATTATGAAATTATCTTGTGATATTTAATTATTAGTTCTTCCAATTTATCTTTTTCTTATCATCAAGAATAATTATAATCAAACAAAAAAGGAGGACACAAGATGTAGGCACAGAGCTAGGAAAAAACCCCTAGGTAAGGGAAAACCTAGTCAAGAACTCTTCCTTCAGTAGATTCAAATCAGAGTGAGACAACCAAGAATCTTGACCTAAACCTCTCTCCATCCATAAAATCATCTCTTTATTGAAGTAGTATTCTTCTAAAACTCGTCTTTAACAATGATATTTTCATCCCTTCTTCAACCATAAAACAAAATAGGCTCCTGCAGCTATAGAAACAAACTTCGGTCCTGCGATGATAGAAAAGTTGTGGCCCGTGTAATTGTAGAGAACTTCAGCCCTTTCTATCCATAATTCACTTTTTTGTCTGTAGTCCATACCACGAAAAATTGTTTGCTTCACGTCGAGTTCACCTAGGTATATATGGTTGTTTCTTCCTATAATTGAGCCAACATGAATAATAGGAACTTGTCAATTTGTTGGAGGCCAACTAGTAGATTGTTGAAGAGGTCAACTTGATAGTGGAGGAGTTAACATGACTAAAAAAAAAACTCTTTTATTAAGCCTGATCCCAAGAAGGTTTTACATAATTAATTTTGAATTTGACTCAAAAAAATCCTAGAGAACTCAATGGGTGCTCTGACCTATTAATTATTGGCCCAAGCATGAAACCCGTGCTTTAATAAGTCAATTTATTTAATAATAAAAATTTATTTTGACAAATACAATGCATCATTACTTAACTATAATTATGAAGACCGACACTAGTTACATTCATCAAAAGTTACAGGTCTTCCAAAACTCTAAGAAGAACATGAAGAAGTTTGCAAAGGTTGTGCACTTGGAAAGAATGTGAAGGGATATTTTATGAGCAGTGGTAACAGTTCCAAGGGAATCTTAGATCTAATTCAACCAGAGGTATGCAGACCAATGACAACTACTTCTATGGGTTGTTTCTTGTACGAAGTGACATTTATTAATGATTTCTCTTGGAAAACATGGGTGTACTTCATAAGGACAAAAGATGAGGTATTTAACAAGTTTCAAGAACTCAAGTCTCAGGTATAGAACTTCGCAGGGAAGAAGATCATGGTTTGAAGATCAGATAATGGAGGAGAATATACTTGCAAGTAGCTCATTTCCCTTTTCAAATAAGTTGGGTTTAAGTGGGAGTTGATAGTCCCTTACAACCCTCCACACAATGGGGTTGTCGAAATGAAGAATAGGTCCATTGTGGAAGATTCTAAGGCAATGATTCATGATCAAGATTTACCCATGTTCTTATGGGAAGAGGCATCTAAGACAACAATTTATGTTTTGAACAGATGTCCTCACCGAATTTTGAAATTCAAGATTCCTAATGAAGTTTTCACAGGTGAGAGACCATAGGTGGGGCATTTTAGGATCATTGGTTGTCGTGTATACATTCATGTACCCAAGGAGAATAAGATATAGCCTCTCCTCAACACGCTATAACTTACAGCTACGAAAACAGTCCCCATACCCTCCCAAAAACAATATACTTCCCCACTTGTTTATCCTTTAAGACCATAGCCAACAGGGTCTTCATTTGCCTATGAAGAGTCACAGAGTTTAAGAATTGCTTCTTCCTACCCCGTGATATGCCCAAGGTTAGAAACAAAAGCCGACATATCCTCCACGAGCTCAAAATCTTAGATATATTGTGTTTATGCCATCACTTGGGTTTCAAGCTTGCGAATTTCCCTCTAAGTATCTAGTGAAACAAAATTGAAGTTATAATCATTTGAAATTTTATTAGAAAAGAAAAAAATTACGTAAAAATTATGTTGAAAAATGATTTATTGTGTTATTAAGCTCACTTTTACTTATGTAAGAATTATCAACTCAAACAATTTTTTTTTTCAAATTATACACTTTTATTCTAAAATAATATTCAACTTTTGAGAATCTAACGTAAGATAAATATCCTTGAATTTTTTAAAGAATGTCAAGTTTTTATATAAATGTTGTATTACAATATAAATAATAGCAATTTATATTTATAATTAATATATATATAATATATAATACTATAATACTAAATATATATATATATATATATAGACACACACACATGATGAATAACCAATATGTTAAAATATTTAGAAGGGGCTACTTGGAAAGGGATGAGCAAAATTTTAATATGTTAAAATATTTCTCGAAAAGAAATAATTATATAAAATTGATAATTTGATTATACATAATTAATTAATAAAGGTTATTTAAAGAGAAATAATGTGAATGAATTGAAAGAAAAAGGAAGATATATTTTTAATAACTAGATCCATTATTTATATACATATATGATTTGTTAGATTATTTGTTAAATTTTATATAAA
>APFE030730386.1:3583-28005 GCA_000404065.3 Pinus taeda
CACATTATATGAGATAGTCCTAGGTGAGCCTCAAGTTTATCGAGTCTACAACCCATAGACCATAAGAGAACTTGGAGTTCATCCAACGGTAGGAGGATTTTCACTCTATATTCATTCATATTTATCAAAACCCTACCAAAAGTTCTTTGAGATGCTAATAGAGGTAAATAATGTGGATGTAAAAATGGAACCATCCCCATGAGTGATCTGTATCGGGAACCCAATATTCCATTTTTGCTAGCACTTCATAATCTCTTGGGAACTAGTGCTCATCAACTATTTCTCTCTTTGAGTTAGCAATAATTTCTTGTACCTAGGGAGGATTATGAGCCCAAAATAATGCAACATAACTTTATTCTCTTTTCTAAGCCCACCCATTTCCTTGTATTAAGTGTGCCTCGCTTGACATCGACCACTTGTCATGGTGTTATAGAGCACAATGAAAGGAGGGAGGGGAGGGGCAAGTATAAACTCAAAATTTTTTAGGTAGAAGGAAGCTCGGAGGGTGGCGAGGGGGTTGAGGAAGGGGGTGGGTGGCAAAGGAAAGGGAAGGAAATAGGGAGAGGTAGTTTCAAATAATATGAGAGGAATAAAATGAGAAGAGGGATGCCAAGCGAGTTAGAATTAAGACCTAGTGAAGAGCCAAGGAGGACCAAAATTTGGTGTTGGCGGTTCAAAATTATTGTAGCAGCTACAACAACCCCAAAATTTGACCTATTCAAAATTTTGGAGCCCCCCATACTAGCCTCTCGATCTTTGCCTTTGAAATTTTATGGCCTCTATTTTCTCCCTTGTATTCCCAGGTTCTTATGAGACTTAGGAAAATATTGGATCACCAATCATATCTCAAGTTATCTCTCCTTAGTCCTCTGTCACATTTGCTAACCCTAACCTAAGCTCTAAGTATTCGACCTATGGCCATTCTCCTCTGAGTCACATGCGAATTTCTCTCTGCATTAACTAATTTGCTTAATTGCCTAGTCACATAGTCGCATGTGGAGAAGCTAGTGATTTTGCAACTTGGTATATCATGTGACCTTGTGATTAGGATAAGAATGCGACAAACAACTAAGTGTGCCCTCACCACATGTTCTCTCCTTAAGGAGGTTGCATGCAACCACTCAAGTCACACATTTCGCTAGCAACCCCTCTCCTTCCACACTTTTGACTTCCTTTATAAACAAACCTCCTTCTCCCCTCCATTTCATTATGGCATGATAAGCTAGCATAGCACACCCGAATGGCAATCTCAAGACCACCAAGTACATAACCCCTCATTTATAAGTAATTATTGTTTGCAACATTAGATCCACCACTTGTCCACTCCACTTTATGCCCTGCTTCTACATATTCCTCTTCTTTCGATCTCCCTTCCCCTTCAACTCACCCTAAGATATCTAAATTCTCAACACCGTGGCCATACCTTATGCCTTTACTAGCATTCTAAATATGCTCTCACTGTATGTTGAATCACACCAATTCCCTTTCATTCCTTTAGCTCTATACTTTGTAGCTAGGGATCTCCATATTGTTTCCCTCACTTTGTTTGTTCAATCTCAACCCTATACCAACTTTTCGCCCCTCTCGCACGTCCATAAAACCCCAACCAATGTTAAGTCCTTCTCAACAAAGTGAAGAATCGGTTGCAATTTTGAATCATGCGCACGACCCAAAATTTCCTGTCGTGCCTTAGGTCACCAATAACCCATGTAGTCACTAGTCGTAAACGAAGTTGGGTAGTATCACTACCACCTGCAACCTATGGTTGAACCCTGACCTACTACTATTATTCCATTCACCCAAGTCGCAAGGTCGCAACTCGATATCCATCAACTTTTGTGACCATCTCACACGGTAACTAATGTGACTATTTTGTCTCTACTACAAATCGCATATCGTAACTAGAGCTCAAGCTATAACAACCTAGGTTAAAAGTTGATGTAATCAAGTTAATAAAGGAAAAATAAGACCAAGGTGATGGGACAAGTAGTCCAAACTGAATGGTGGGAAAATCATCCTAGTGGGTGTCACCTCGATTTATTTACGACTAAGGAAATTACCAAAGGAATCTACAAAGGAAAAGAGGTATTAATTTACATTTATTTATGAAAATAAAGGAAAATAGAAGAAAATGGAGATGAAGGATCACATATTTACATGAGAGGGAAATTGAAGGAAAAATAGAGGAAAATGAAGAAAATAGAGGCCTCAATAATAAAAAGGCTTCTGAGGATCAATTCATAAACTTTTTTCATTTTGGATTTGGAATTGGTTTTACAAAGAGAAGAGCACTAAGAGGAGAAAACAAGAAAGCAAAGGAAAAGTAAGAAAGGTTGGATGGAGTAGCTTCAACAGGAGGATTTTGTAGGTGACAAGTTGCATGTGTGATTTCCTAGATGGTTTGTGAATGCATGGTACAAGCAATTGTGTATTTGGTTCTTTTATTGTCATTGACATGGATTTTTTTGGGTGTGACAGTGGTTTCAGCCTTGCCTTGCCATTTCCGGGTAGCCATTGTGTGATGGGATCTCTTTTCTCAGTTAAGCTTTGGATTGTCGGAACGTTTTGGAACCAGGTAAGGTGGTATCAGGAAAATTTCTAAGGGTTAGGGGTGGAGGTGGTTTAATCTTTGGGAAGCCCTCGATAGGCAGGTGGGGACAATAAAATTCCTTAAGGTAATGGTGAAGAAACTTTGAGGCATCCAAACTTGTTTTGGGCTTAGTGATCTCTTGAGTAGTTTTGGAAGGATCGTGGTAGCATGAGGGTGGAGGTGGTTTAATCTTTGGGAATCCCTATTTTGTTATGTCCTGAGTTCCCACATACATGCTTGGAATATGACACGGTGGTGATTGGTTGAAAGAAAGATTTGGAGCAACCCAATCTATGGTTAGATGGTACGTGGAAGTCCCTGACTTGGTTGGGTTTTGCATGAGTTAATAAGAGCTATTTTCTTATTGTGATTCATGAGTACTTGTACTTGTTATTATGTGGCTTTGATGGTTTTTATATCATGGTTAATATTCTAGTTATATGTTGGTTATAAGCATTGTTCCATAGCATGTTCTAGTTATGGCTCTTGTTATGTTTTGATTGGTTGATTAATGGTTGATGGATGCATGGGCTAACAAGTGTTGTTGCAGGTATTATGAGAGGGAATTAGGCCTTCTTGGTGATTTTCAGATAAGATTTAGATTCTTGTAATCATATATGCATTCATGACCTATAGCTTACAAGTTTACCATGTGTTTGATGAAATGATTGTTATGGTTAGAAAAATACCTTGTTCAAGTTTTGTATGAATAGCTTTGTCCTTATGTCATTTATGATTCTGGAATGTCTCAAATAATTTTGGGCAGTGGTCTAGAGGCAAGCCTGAAAAGGTGGTAGAGATCTTGGGACTGCATGCTCAAAACTAGAGGAATTGGGTTATAATCGCATGGATGTAGTGTTGCACATGTGGTTGGTGGCCTATAACTACATACATGCCTTGTTGTCGGTGTGGTTATGTGCCTAGGGCAGTAAAATAGAGCCTCAACTCAGGGATTGAGCATGTGGGATGGTTCTTTGGCCCCTACGTGTCCTGTAGTCCCTGTAGGATGTCTCAAACATTTCAGTTCATAGGCCTCGCTTACTTAACTAGAATTTGGAGGTCAAGTCATGTTATAGTAGCACTCAAATAATGTTTACCTGGGTAGGCCAGTTAAAGTGGATAAATGTGGGAGGAGGCATTCAGGGTGGTATCAAAGCATGGTTCAAACACTTGGACTAGATATGGTTATGGTTAGCCCATTTAGCCCATCCTGCTAAATGTATATGATTATGCATGCATAGTATGTCAGGCATGCATCATGGCGGTCATTATGTAGTTTGTGTCATCATGATATTGTTGGTATGTTATGACGTTGATATGTTGGCCAAGATGGAGCAAGAGATGCAGATCATCAAAACGAGGTTGTAGTATTGGACCTCGGGGTAAGTTAAAATCGTCATAAATGTATCATATGTTGGCATGCAGGTATGTGGTTAATGATTTTTATACGATTATGGTTATGTATATGCTATTTATTATATTGTTGTTGTAGTTACATGAATGATAGATGTTAGTTAAGCAATGTGGTTATATGCGCCTAAATTTTCAAGTGATATGGCAATATGTCACTTGCAACGTGCCAGAATCAACCATTTTCATTTCACTAATTTGAACTTGATGCATCTCTCCTCCCCATGTAGTATTATAAATCAATAAAGTAATCAAGAGTGAAGAACGTTGGTTATTATAATTCCTATCATAATCACTTCACACTCTACTAACATGTAGACATCCATATGTTTCTTCTCGAAAACACCATTTGTGTAAAAAACATTGATTTTGATACAATATTCTATCTTCATTTCAATATCACCATATATATAATTCTCTTAAAAGGAAAAATTGCCCCATCCAAATATAACCCTTTTACAATTGAAATATGTTACCATTAATATATTCAACCTTAAGAAAATTTAATATGTATTAAAAAAATTTAATATGTATTAATGTGTTAAAATTTAAAAACACCTATTTCATTGTTTTAATAACGTAATAAAATATATTTCACCATATTTCTTGTAATTAATTCTATTATAAATATCTTTTTAATTATCTTTTACCAATTTTATATTTATACTTTCCCTAATACACATTGAGCCATTATCATTACATTATGTTTTCCCTTTACATTGACCCTCCCTCAATTCACCCGAGCGTCTCCTTCCCTTGCTTCACTAATTTTTATAAATGTTATGCTCAAATAATTTCTGGCATTCATTTATAGGAGAAAACGTGTGCAAAACCTTTAAAGCTAAAGCAATACGCGTCCAACTCAAAAATCTAGGAGAGAGTGAATGAGACTCACATGTTTGTCAGACTTGCACGTACGCCTTTGGTTCTACGACAAAGTGGCTGCCGTTTTCCCATTCACATGCACTTTTTTTTATAAAAGTGATTTTGCACGAATCAAAGGTGATTTTGCCCCTTTTTATAAAAGTGATTTTGTTTTATTTATTTATTTAATAAGTTTTTTTGAGTGGGATTACCTCTAAATAGGTTTCAAACATCAAAATTCAGAGAAAAAAAAATAATAATAATAATACTCTAAAATTGTATGTGGTTAAAGAAAGTTTAAGATAACGATGGTTATGAGAAAATATCTTTGTGCATAATAAGCTTTGGAGTTTTCAAGGAAAGTTTAGATTTTATGATTATTAGATTGAGGGGTGGAATTTTAATATTTGGATTCATAAAAGTTGGGTTTTGATAATTGGGTATAGGTATGTATTTCATATTACTATTATTTGAGGTTAGTTAGGTTTTATATTTCGCTTAATAAAGGACCTTCAAATGATTTTAAGTGGTAGATGGTTTTGGGGGACAATGTATCTATTACTAAAACCGTGGTTAGTATGTTTGTGGGAGGAAGACATAAATTGGAAGACCTAACCAACCCCATATGCCTGGTCCAATTCCCTAATTTTAACTATCCAAACTCAAAGACACTAATCCAACGAAGGAGTATATTTATCAATATTTGGTGAAATTAAATATATTATTTAATATCCCATTTTCAAACATTCTATGGAATAGGAATTCACTGAGTGAGGGTCCCATGTCTATTCTCCATGAATCTTGCTAAGAAACATAATGAAACATTCCATGATCCTTGTCCCCTTTTTAAAGAGGTAGTACAAAGATTAATGATATAGAAGCTTGGCTCTTCATAACTGAATTGTATAGTTCCCTAGGGTTTCTAAAAGAGCTAAAGGTTGTCTAGGGTTAAAAAAGTTGGGAATTTATTTTCTTTGCCTTGGGAAGGGTGACAAAAACTCTATTGTGTTGACTCCTTTTATCTTGTCCCTAAGGGATGTGTGTAAGGAGGTCTTTGTATCCATAGAAGGCCTAGGTATAATGGCATATGTGGATGCTCCAAATGGTTATGGATATTGCTTAAGGCCTAGAAAAGGGAATTATGAAGTATGGGAAAAAGTGAGAGACAAAAGTTTGGGTTTGGATCCCATCTTGGAATTAGGTCACCAATCAAGTAGAAGAAAATATTTTCTTCACCATGCATAAGAAAGGCTTTGAAGAAAAAAACAATATAGAAACAAAAATTGATTACATGGGTCCTTACAGTGGGACAAATACATTCCCAAGTGTCCAAATGATCTATTTATCCATGAATACATAAGGTCTTCTAAGTCCCTTTAAAAGTCTTGCCCTGGTTTGTTTGGTGGATATTCTTAAACTAAATGTGATTCTTATCTAAGAAACCACAAGGGAAGGGGTTAAGATGATAGGGGACATAGGAAAATAGTTGAAAGAATGGATTCTTGGCTATATATGTTGCTGGAAATTCAAGTGGTTTTCTAACCCATTGAAAGAAATCATTTTTCCTACTTCTTGCACCTCGAGAGCTTTGATACCTCTCTACACTTGATGGATGACACTAAAATATTTTATTTATTTATTAATACTTCTTTTGAAATACCAAACGTCAAGTTTATGTTGAACATGGAAGGAGTATCACATCTTCTTCATAGCGAGTTGTGATATGAATATCATTTTAGATGTCACATGTAAAATCCACATTGAGTAATGAATGAATTGCACTTCTCTCTATTACATGAAAAAGTAGAAAGCATTAATGGATGAAATTAGAAATTTTTTAGTATCAATTTCCATGAAAATGTAAATTAAATGTGAGTACAAGGTCCCATGTTTAAGTCCTCGGTTTTTTTATTGTGGCCATGTGCTAGGGCAGCGATGCAGTTCACCTAGCGTTTACATTGGTAACAGTGAGAATTGACCTTGTGCCACACAAGTAAGAGACTAACCCAATTGTCAATTCCTCTACACATAAAAAAAAGCTAAATAAATAAAATAAAATAAAAATCATGTTTATTTTTTAGCTAAGATTATTTTCTTTAAAATTTGATGATAATTTAAATATAAATTTTGTCTAGTCATTTTGTATTTATGAATATATTTAAATTCAAAATTCATAAATTATTGTCAAAATAAAGATAACCTCTTACAAGCTATAGTAATATTAGGCAGTAGATTGAAACAATTTATCATCTCTATAAAACTAAGAAAATTAATAAAAACAACTTTATTTAAATTATATGTTATTCATCAAAACTATAACGATTCAAAAACACCACTTTTAAATATTTTCAAATATTAAAAAAATAAAAATAAAAATAATTCATCTTAATATTTTATAAAAAAATAATACAAAAATATATATATATTATATAATTATATTATATATATATATATAATATATATATAATAGATCATAACATTAATATATATATAGATATATATATAAATTTTTTTTAAATAGAGAATATTACTCTTAATTATTATTATTTATATTTATTATTATTTTTAATTTTTTAAAATTTAAGCAAACATCCTCACAAGAATCACATAAATATTTAGGTCGACACGTTTCAAAACCTCTATGACGTTCATCATCAGCAAAAGTGGAGAGTAAGATCACAAATCAAAATTATATCAAAGATCAATGACAAATTTTTATCAGTCAAAAAAAATAAAAAATATAAAATTTAAAATGGAAATATAGAATCCAAAAAAAAATTAAAAATAAGCAATAATAACTAAATCAAGTATAGTGTGTATTTATCTAAATTTCCTATATTTGAATTGACAAATATGAAATAACTCAAAAATATAATAAAAGATTCAACTACAATCATTCAAAATATAATAATAAATAAAATAATTCGATAAATAATAATAAAATTATAAAAAATAATAAAAAAAAAAAAAATAAACTAAAATCAATCAAAAATAACAAAGATATAAAAATAAGGAGAACATAGAAAAATAAATTATTAGAAAAACATAAGCACGACAAGAGAAGGAAACCAAGGAGGGGAGAAAAACAAATGGGGGCTTAGGAATAAAGGAAGGGGACCCATGAACTGTCAATCTTCCATCCATCATCCTTATTAAGAGTATTAATTCTCTTCTCAATTTCGATGGCTTCTCTTAATTTACAGTGATGGAAATGATCAACTCTCGCAAGGACCTTAAAATCCTCTAAACATATATGGTGTTTCATGAATTCAGCATGTTCTGCTAAAGCAGAGGAGCAAGTCCTACAATGTCTAAGGTCTGTTGTGTGCTCTTGAATTCTCTGATATATGGAACGACCAATCTCTCCAATGTAGGGGCTTCCACAAGAACATGGAATCAAATAAACACCCTTCATGTTTTTGGGAACCACAAGCTCTTTGACGGATCTTAAAGAGCCACAGATTGTTTTTAATGGTCTAAAGGTGGAAACCACCTTTTTCTTCCTAAGGATCCTAGCAATATTGTCAGTAGTCCCTTGGATAAAGGGAAGTTGGACACTAGAGGCCACCTCAATTGGCTCTTTCTTAGTTCTAGGTCCTTGACTAGATTTTAAAAAAGCTTAGATACCTAGGGACCTATTATAACCATTCTTCTTAAAAACATTAAGGAGATGGGTTTTCTCATAAAAAAGATGGTCTTCATCAGAAACCCTTAAAGCTTAAGTTGCTAGTGTGTTGAGAACACCTAGCTTTTGGGCTACAAAGTGATGGGATTTTGCATGTAAATATTGTTCGGTGTGGATTTTCTTACGAAACATATGGTGAGAGAAAAAGTCATCATCTTTCTTTGAGATAAGCACATCAAGGAAGGGTAAGCTTCCATCAACCTTAGATTCCATGGTAATTTGATGGAACTGGATTGATTGTTGAGATGCTGGAAAATTAAATCTAATTTCTCATGACCATGGGGCCATAAGATGAAGCTATCATCAATAAATATTTTCCATACTTTCAACTTAAATTGAGTCGAAGCTAAAGCTTTAGATTCGAAACCCTTCATAAAAGGTTTGCAACAACTGGAGAGAGGGGAGAACCCATTTCTACCCCGCACGTTTGCTCATATATTTCACCTTCGAAACTAAATAAGGTCGAAGTAAGGCAAACCTCTAAAAGCTTAGCAGTATCAGGATCAGTGATGTGATTGATAACATCTATAACCTCCTTAATACCAATGCTAGTGTAAAGAGAAACAATATCAAAACTAACCATAAAATCTCTAAACTCAAATTTATATGATTTTCAAAATATTTATATGATTTTGAAAAAAATATTTAACTTAATTATAGAAATTATTCCATCTGATATTCTAATAATTATAAAAATTTATTATATATATATAATAAATTACCTTTATTTTCCTGAGAAAAAGGGGAACAAGTGCAAAACCTTTTGAAGCCAAAGCACTCTGAAAAAGCTTAACGTGCTTAAAACGTCCACGTCAAAATCTAGGAGAGCAATTGAATAAATGATACATAATGTTTTCAGAAATTGCACATAAGCCTTTTCGTTCTATATAAAGTGGGTGGTGTTTTCCCAAATTCAAATGATCACTTCTCAATGTTGCACTTTTCTTTCCCCTTTCTAAAGCATTTTCCCCTTATTTAATACATAAAGATCATAAAGGAAAGCACGTATCAAGGAAAAAGAGAATGTAAGAGAAGAAAAATAAAAATGAAACTAAGTGGTGTCAAGGGTCTTGCAAGAAACTATGAATCTTATGTGGTGTAAGAGATGACAAGGATGTGTGGTGTAAGAGATGACAAGGATTTTTATGCAGCCTAGAATGTTAAGAAGAAATTTTTAAAAGTGGTCAATCAAAATAAGTTTTGAAGTTTTTGAGAAAGGCTTAAATGTGATGGTCATAAGATTGGGAGAGGAATTTTGGTTTCTGGATTTATAAAAGTTTAATTTTGATAATTGGGTATGGGCATGCTTTTTACAATTTTATTAGATGTTAGATGAGTTTCACCTTTTGTTTAAAAGAAGAAGTTAAGATAATTTTGAGTATTAGATGGTTGTACTTATCACTTAAGCTTTAGACGAGTTTTACCTTTTGTTTAAAAGAAGAAGTTAAGATAATTTTGAGTATTAGATGGTTGTACTTATCACTTAAGCTTTGGTTAGCATGTTTGTGAGAGGAAGACATAGATTGGAGAACCTAACCAACCCTAGTCAAATGGTCTAGTTCCCTGATTTCAACGATCCCAAATCAATGGCACTAATCCAAATATGGAGGTGGGAAAACACATTCTTATTTGGTTTAGATTCCTAGCATTACCTTTGGAGTTATTATCTTCAAACGTTTTGAATGTGTTTGGGTATGCATTGGGAAGAACCTTGGATATTAATGTATCATTCAAAACTAAAGCTTATTGAATTGTAGCTTGTATTCTAGTGGAGGTGGAAATTGGTGAGGGATTAGGGCATTCGGGGGTTATAAAAGAGGTATCTAGTAAAAATACGATTTATTTTTTTTGAAAGACATATTGGGAGGGAGGTTCAAGAAAAGGGATTTGGAGCACATTAATTAATATTGAGTGAAATTAAAGATATTATTTAATATCTCATGAATGCACATGTTATGAAATAGGTTCACTAAGTGATGGCCCCATGTTTAGTCTCCATAAATCTTGGTAAGCAATTTATTGAGTCATTCCATGATGTTTTTCCTCTTTATAAAGAGGTAGTACAAATATTGATGATATAAAATCTTAGCCCTTCATGGTTGAAATTATAGATTGCTTAGGGGTTTTCAAAAGAGTTAAAGTTTATCTAGGGTTGAAAAATCTGGGAATTTATTTTCTTGATCTTGGCAAGGGTGAGGAAATTTTATTATATTGACTTCTTTTACATTATCCCTACGGGGTGGGTGTAAGGAGGTCTCTTTATCCATAGAAGTCTTAGATATAATGACATATGTGGATGATCCAAATGACTATAAATATTGCTTAAGGACTAGAAAAGGGGACTATGAAGTGGACAACAAAGTTAGGGATGGAAGTTTGGGATTTGATCTTATCTTAGAATTAGGTCACCCATCAACTAGAAGAAAATATCTCTTCACCGTGCATAAGAAAAGGTTTTGAAGAAAAAATCAATATAAAAATAAAAACTAACTACAAGGGTCCTTAGAGTGGGACAAACCCATTCCCAAGTGTTCAAATGATTTATCTATCCATGAATATATAATGTCTTGGAAGTCCCTCTAAAAGACTTGCCTTAGCATGTTTGGTGTAAATTCTTAAGCCATATGTGACTCTTGTCCAAGAAACGACGGGGGAAGGAGTTTAGGTGATAGACGACTTAGGAAAATAGATGAAATAATGGGATTTATTGGATATATATATGTGTGTGTGTGTGTGTGTGTGTGTGTTGTTGGAAATTCAAGTGGTCTTCTAACCCATTGAAAGAAATCAATTTTCTTATTCCAATCAAATGTTCTTGATTCAATTATCTAGTCAAAATTTATGTTCAAGGACTTGGGTTAGAAGATATCAACTATGTACATGTATTGGGTTATATATAGATAAATATTTTGGGAAGCCTTCTTTTCATTAGGGTATGTTAAGCAATAGTGAATTGTTATAGCGATGGGCTTAAATTTCACCTAAGTAGATCTAAGATTCCGGGGAATGTGGCTAGGTTGGATGGGCTAGTTAATTTGTTTATGAAGAAAAATTGAAGGTGTGGGCCTTGTTGATGTGGAACCAATCAAATTTGTGCTAACTTGGAGAAACTATATGTCTGGTGGAGATGAGGTATCAAAAAGGTTGGATATATTTATGGTCTCAGAGAATCTCTTAAATGAGTCAAATCGTATATATCATGGGTGGACATAGGAGGTGGCTTAAACAATTTTCCATACATATTCAAATAGAGAAAAAACATGATAAACAAATGAGCCCTTTCAAATTTAACTCTGCATGGCTAGAAATTGATGAATTTCATAAGCAAGTTATAATATAGGGTGGGATATGATTCAAGGTCTAGAGACTCTACTTGCTTCTAATTTGCTTCATCCTTGAATAAGCTAAAATGAGTAGTAGCATCTTGTGTTGCAAAAACACAAAAACTATCAAATAAAGAGTTAAAAGAAGTTGAATTGGAAATGGATTCTTTTTATGACAAGAAGGTTGAAGGAGATTTTGGGGAGGAGGAAAAGCAAAATTTTTAGGAGTTGGAAAGTAAGAAGAGGATGTTGTTGGAATGCAGTATGAAGAGTATCATAATATGGTTGAAGAAGGGAGACAGGAAAATAAAGTTTTCACTAATATTAAAACCATAGGAAAAGGATAAATGTGACTATTTGGGAAGTGAAAAATAAGGAATGATGAGAGGAAAGGAAAATTTTTGAGCTAGTTCATTTAGGAATTCATATTTTTAGGCAACTATAGAGAATTAGATTGGGAAAATATTGTCAAAATCTTGTAAATGCCTACTTATTTTCCTACATTGATTGTGAAGCAAGATAATGAAATGAGGATGGAGGAAGTTTGAAAGGAGTTAAAAGAAGTCATAGCTAGATGTAAGAAGGATGAAATTCCAAGGCCATATGGGTGGACAATTGACTTCTTGATTTGTTCTTATGAGCTCTTTGAACAATATTTGATGAATGTCATTGAGAAAGTCAAAATCTTAGTAAAGGTGTTGGGGGTCTTTCATTCAAATTTCTTAGCACTGATGCTAAAAAGAGATAAACAATGATCCTTTGAGGAGTTTGGGCCTATTTATTTGTGTAATTTTGTTTATAAAAGTGTAATCAAGATTCTAACTATCTATATTAAAAGAGTTCTCTCAAAAGTTATTTCAAAAAAGTAGTTGTATTATTAGTGGGGAGATCGATAAATGAAACCATAGGGAAATGCAAAGAGTCTATACACAAGACAGAAAAAACCCCAAATATGGTTATGAAATTAGATCTTTCAAAATCATACGAAAAAACTACTTGGCTTTATTTAAGCTTGATCCTTTTCATATTCGGTTTTGTATCCAAATTCTTAATTGGATTATGGGGCATATATATTTAGTTTCTACTGTAATGTAGATAAATAGAATTGCTTTAGAATGTTAAGTCTTCTAGGGGATTAAGGAAAAATGTTTTTATTTTTGAATTTAATTTTCTATTCCTATAAGTAATATTTACATCAAATTTCCATAGTTTTGTGTTGGTATGCCTCTAGTAAAACTAAACCAAACATAGAAATGCAGTTTTTAAAAAAAACAAATGAAGAGTTTGTTGAGTTTTTACCAAAACAAAACAAAAACATTTATAGAGATTGGGCCACTAGGGCCATTTTTCTCATTGAATTAAGAAACTAAGTCTAAGAAAGGAATAGCTAGTTGACCAATAGTGCATTAAGATTTGTAGGATTCAGAGACCTCAACGAGGATAGCGTTGTTAGTGTCATCTAGTGATCATCACATTATATGAGATAGTCCTAGGTGAGCCTCAAGTTTATCGAGTCTACAACCCATAGACCATAAGAGAACTTGGAGTTCATCCAACGGTAGGAGGATTTTCACTCTATATTCATTCATATTTATCAAAACCCTACCAAAAGTTCTTTGAGATGCTAATAGAGGTAAATAATGTGGATGTAAAAATGGAACCATCCCCATGAGTGATCTGTATCGGGAACCCAATATTCCATTTTTGCTAGCACTTCATAATCTCTTGGGAACTAGTGCTCATCAACTATTTCTCTCTTTGAGTTAGCAATAATTTCTTGTACCTAGGGAGGATTATGAGCCCAAAATAATGCAACATAACTTTATTCTCTTTTCTAAGCCCACCCATTTCCTTGTATTAAGTGTGCCTCGCTTGACATCGACCACTTGTCATGGTGTTATAGAGCACAATGAAAGGAGGGAGGGGAGGGGCAAGTATAAACTCAAAATTTTTTAGGTAGAAGGAAGCTCGGAGGGTGGCGAGGGGGTTGAGGAAGGGGGTGGGTGGCAAAGGAAAGGGAAGGAAATAGGGAGAGGTAGTTTCAAATAATATGAGAGGAATAAAATGAGAAGAGGGATGGCAAGCGAGTTAGAATTAAGACCTAGTGAAGAGCCAAGGAGGACCAAAATTTGGTGTTGGCAGTTCAAAATTATTGTAGCAGCTACAACAACCACAAAATTTGACCTATTAAAAATTTTGGAGCCCCCCATACTAGCCTCTCCATTTTTGTATTTTAAATTCTATGGCCTCTCTTACCTCCCTTGTATTCCTCAGGTTCTTATGAGACTTAGGAAAATATCATATCACCAATATTATCTCAAGTTATCTCTCCTAAGTCATCAGTCACATTTGTTGACCCTAACCTAAGCTCTAAGTATTCGACCTACGACCATTCTCCTCCGAGTCGCATGCGACTTTCTCTTTACATTAACTAATTTTCTTAATCACCTAGTCACATAGTCGCATGTGGAGAAGCTAGTGATTTTGAAACTTGGTATATCATGTGAACTTGTGATCAGGATAAGAATGCGACCAACAACTAAGTGTGCCCTCACCACATGATCTCTCCTTAAGGAGGTTGCAAGCAACCACTCAAGTCGCACATTTCGCTAGCAACCGCTCTCCTTCCATACTTAAGACTTCCTTTATTAACAAACCTGCTTCTCCACTCCATTTCATTATGGCACAATAAGCTAGCATAACGCACCTGAATGGAGATCTCAAGACCACCAGGTACATAACCCTTCATTTACTAGTAATTATTGTTTGCAACATTGGATCCACCACTTGTCCACTACACTTTATGCCCCGCTTCCACATATTCCTCTTCTTTCCATCTCCCTTCCCTTCAACTCACCCTAATATATCTAAATTCTCAACACCGTGGCCATACCTTATGCCTTTACTGGCATTCTAAACATTCTCTCATCGTATGTTGAATCACACCAATTCCCTTTCATTCCTTTAGCTCTACACTTTGTGGCTGGGGATCTCCATATTGTTTCCCTCACTTGATTTGTTCAATCCGAACCCTATCCCAACTCTTCACCCCTCGAGCAAGTCCATAAAACCCCAACCAATGTTAAATCCTTCTCAACGATCTCCATCGGTCCCTTAAATCCATAGGATCACTCTAAAAGTGAAGAATCAGTTGCAATTTTGAATCATGCGCACGACCCAAAACTTCCTGTCGTGCCATAGGTCACCAGTAACTCATATAGTCACTAGCCGCAGACGAAGTCGGGTAGTATCACTACCACTTGCGACCTACGATTGAACTTTGACCTACTAATATTATTCCATTCACCCAAGTCATAAGGTAGCTACTCAATATCCATCAACTTTCGTGACCATCTCACACGGTAACTAATGTGACTATCTTGTCTCTGCTACAAATTGCATATCGTAACTAGAGCTCAAGCTATAACAACCTGGGTTAAAAGTTCATGTAATAAAGTTAATAAAGGAAAAATAAGACCAAGTTCATTGGACAAGTAGCCCAAACTGAATGTTGGGAAAATCATCCTAGCGGGTGTCACTTCGATTTATTTACAGCAAAGGAAATTACCAAAGGAATCTGCAAAGGAAATGAGGTATTAATTGACATTTATTTATGAAAATAAAGGAAAATATAAGAAAATGGAGATGAAGGGTCATATATTTACATGAGAGATAAATTGAAGGAAAAATAGAGGAAGATGAAGAAAATAGAGGCCTCAATAATAAAAAGGCTTCCGAGGATCGATTCACAAAATTTTTTCATTTTGGCTTTAGAATTGGTTTTACAAAGAGAAGAGCACTAAGAGGAGAAAACAAGAAAGCAAAGGAAAGCAAAGGAAAAGTAAGGAAGGTTGGATCAAGTAGCTTCAACAGGAGGATTTTGCAGGTGACAAGTTGCATGTGCGATTTCCTAGATGGTTTGTGAATGCATGGTACATGCAGTTGTGTATTTGGTTCCTTTGTTGTCATTGGCATGGATTTTTTTAGGTGTGATAGTGATTTTAGCCTTTCCTTGCCATTTCTAGGTAGCCATTGTGTGATGGGATCTCTTTTCTCAATTGAGCTTTGGATTGTCAGAACGTTTTGGAACCAGGTGAGGTGGTATCAAGAAAATTTCTAAGGGTTAGGGGTGGAGGTGGTTTAATATTTGGGAAGCTCTTGATAGGTAGGTGGAGACAATAAAATTCCTTAAGATAATGGTGAAGAAACTTTGAGGCATCCAAGCTTGTTTTGGGCTTAGTGATCTCTTGAGTAGTTTTGGAAGGATCATGGTAGCCTGAGGGTGGAGGTGGTTTAGTCTTTGGGAATCCCTATTTTGTTATGTCCTAAGTTCCCACATACATACTTGGAATATGACACGGTGGTGATTGGATGACAGAAAGATTTGGAGCAACCCAATCTATGGTTGGGTGGTATGTGGAAGTCCCTAACTTGGTTGGCTTTTGCATAAGTTAATAAGAGCTATTTTCTTATTGTGATTCATGAGTACTTGTACTTGTTATTATGTGGCTTTGATGGTTGTTATATCATGGTTAATATTCTAGTTATATGTTGGCTATAAGCATTGTTCCATAACATGTTCTAGCTATGGCTCTTGTTATGTTTTGATTGGTTGATTAATGGTTGATGAATGCATGGGCTAAAAAGTGTTGTTGCGGGTATTATGAGAGGGAATTAGGCCTTCTTGGTGATTCTCAGATAAGATTTAGACTCTTGTAATCAGATATGCATTCATGACTATAGCTTACAAGTTTACCATGTGTTTGACGAAATGATTGTTATGGTTAGGAAAATACCTTGTTCAAGTTTTGTATGAATAGCTTTGTCCTTATGTCATTTATGATTTTGGAATGTCTCATAAAATTATGGGCAGTGGTCTAGAGGCAAGGCTGAAAAGGTGGCAGAGATCTTGGGGCTGCATGCTTAGGACTAGAGGAATTGGGCTATAATCACATCGATGCAGTGTTGTACATATGGTTGGAGGTCTATAACCGCATAAATGCCTTTTTGTCAGTGTGGTTATGGGCCTAGGGTAGTAAACTAGAGCCTCAACTCAGGGATTGAGCATGTGGGATGGTTATTTGGCCCCTGAGTGTCCTGTAGTCCCTGTAGGATGTCTCAAACGTTTTAGTTCGTAGGCCCCGCTTCCTTAACTAGAATTTGGAGGTCAAGTCATGTTATAGTAGCACTCAAATAATGTTTACTTGGGTAGGCCAGTTAAAGTGAGTAAATGTGGGAGGAGGCGTTACAGGGTGGTATCAAAGCATGGTTCAAACACTTGGACTAGATATGGTTATGGTTAGCCCATTTATCCCATCCAGCGAAATGTATATGATTATGCATGCATAATATGTCAGACATGCATCATGGCGGTCATTATGTAGTTTGTGTCATCATGATGTTGTTGGTATGTTATGAGGTTGATATGTTGGCCGAGATGGAGCAAGAGATGCAGATCATCAGAACGAGGTTGTAGTACTGCACCTCGGGGTAAGATAAAATCGTCATAAGTGTATCATATGTTGGCATGCAAGTATGTGGTTAATGATTTATATACGCATTATGGTTATGTATATGCTAGTTATTCTATTGTTGTTGTAGTTACATGAATGATAGATGCTAGTTAAGCAGTGTGGCTATATGCGCCTAAATGTTTAAGTGACATGACAATATGCCACTTGCAACATGCTAGAATCAACCATTTTCATTTCACTAATTTGAACTTGATGCATCTCTCCTCCCCATGTAGTATTATAAATCAATAAAGTAATCAAGAGTGAAGAAAGCTAGTTATTATAATTCTTATTATAATCACTTCACACTCTACTAACATGTAGACATCCATATGTTTCTTCTCAAAAACACCCTTTGTGTGAAAAACATTGGTTTTGATACAATATTCTATCTTCATTTCAATATGACCATATATATAATTCTCGTAAAAAGGAAAAATTACCCATCCAAATATAACCCTTTACCATTAAAATATATCACCTATTAGTATATTCAACCTAAAAAAAATTTAATATGTATTAATGTGTTAAAATTTTGAAAACACCCCCACATATTAATTTCATTGTTTTAGTTAATAAAATATATTTCACCATATTTCTTGTAATTAATTATATTATAAATATATTTTTAATTATCTTTAACCAATTTTATATTTATACTTTCCCTAAGACACATTGAGCCATTATCATTACATTCTGTTTTCCCTTTATTCGCTTCAGCGTCTCCTTACGTTGCTTCAGGGTATGCTAATTATATTTTATAAATGTTATGCTCAAATAATTTCTGGCATTCATTTATAGGAGAAAACGTGTGCAAAACCTTTAAAGCTAAAGCAATACGCGTTCAACTCAAAAATCTAGGAGAGAGTGAATGAGACTCACATGTTTGTCAGACTTGCACGTACGCCTTTGGCTCTACGATAAAGTGGCTGCCGTTTTCCATTCACATGCACTTCCTTTTTTTATAAAAGTGATTTTCCACGAATCAAAGGTGATTTTGCCCCTTTTTATAAAAGTGCTTTGTTTTATTTATTTATTTAATAAGTATGAATATTTTGTAAATCGGTTTCAAACACCAAGTAAAATTGTATGTGGTGTTAAGGGTGTTGTAAGAGATGACAAGGATGCTTAACCTAGAAAGTTAAGAAATTTTAAAAAATGGTGAAACAAAATTTTTTTGGATAAGAATGTATGTGATAATGATGGTAATGAGAAAGGATGTTTGTGTAATTTAGAAATTTAAGAAAATTTTGAAAGTGGTGAAACAAAGAATGTCTAAGATAATGATAGTTATGGGAAAATATCTTAGTGTATAGTAAGTTTTGGAGTTTTCAAGAAAAGCTTAGATTTTATGATTATTAGATTGAGGAGTGGAATTTTAATCTTTGGATTCATAAAAGTTGGGTTTTGATAATTGAGTATAGGTATGTTTTTCATATTATTACTATTTAAGGTTAGTTGGTTTTATATTTCGCTTAATGAAGGGCCTTCAAATGATTTTAAGTGGTAGATGGTTTTGGGGGACAATGTATATATCACTGAAACCATGGTTAGCGTGTTTGTGGGAGGAAGACATAAATTGGAGGACCTAACCAACCCCATATGCATGGTGCAATTCCCTAATTTTAACTATCCAAACTCAAAGACATTAATCCAACAATGGATGTGGGAAAATCAATTCCTATTTGAGTCAAATTCCTAGAGTTACCTTTGTAGTTATTATTTTCGAAAAGTTTGAATGTGATTGGGTATGCATTAGAGATAACCTTGTTCAATTCAAAACTAGAGCTTATTGAAGTCTAACTTGTGTCTTAGTTAAGGTGGACATTAGTGAGAGATGAGGGCACTAAGTGCTTTATAGGTATTGGGGAGTATGATAAGGGTATCTAGTGAAAATTAAGGATATCTAATAAAAAATATTTTTTTACTATAAATATATATTGAGAGGGAGGTTCAACAAAAAGGTTTTGGAGTATATTTATCAGTATTTGGTGAAATTAAAGATATTATTTAATATCCCATGAACAAACATTTTATGAAATAGATTTTTGGCTCTATATGTTGCTGGGCATTCAAGTGGTCTTCTAACCCATTGAAAGAAATCAATTTTCTTACTTCTTGCACCTCAAGAGCTTTGATACCTCTCTGCACTTGATGGATGACACTGAAATATTTTTTTATTTATTAATATTTCTTTTGAAATACCAAACGTCAACTTTATGTTGAACATGGAAGGAGTATCACACCTTCTTCATAGTGAGTTGTGATATCAATATCATTTTAGATGTCACATGTAAAATCCACATTGAGTAATGAATGAAATGCACTTCTCTCTATTACACGAAAAAAGTAGAAAACACTAATGGATGAAATTAGAAAAAATTTAGTATCAATTTCCATGAAAATGTAAATTAAATGTGAGTACAAGGTCCCATGTTTAAGTCCTCGGTTTTTTTTATTGTGGCCATGTGCTAGGACGGCGATGCAATAGACCTAGCGTTTATAGTAATAGCAGTCAGAATTGACCTTGTGTCACACAAGTAAGAGATTAACCCAATTGTCAATTCCTCTACACACAAAAAAAACTAAATAAATAAAACTAAATTAAAATCGTGTTTATTATTTAGCTAAAATTATTTTCTTTAATATTTATTGATAATTTAAATATAAATTTTGTCTAGTCATTTTGTATTTATGATTTTTTTAAAATTCAAAGTTGATAAATTATTGTCAAAATAAAAATAACCTCTTACAAGCTATAGTAATATTAGACATGGGACAATTCCTAAAATGGCATGGATTGAAACAATTTATCATCTCTATAAAACTAAGAAAATTAATGAAATAACTTTCATTTAAATTATATGTTATTCATCAAAACTATAATGATTCAAAAACACCATTTTTAAATATTTTCAAATATTAAAAAAAATAAAATATATACATCTAATATGTATTAATATTAAAACAACCCATTCTAAATTGACCATAATAAAAATGTTAAACTAGAATATATGAAATATATATTATATATAAAAATTATAAACTTTAAGATATATAGTTAGACATACACATTATAAAAATTAAAAGATATTAATCTACATTAAAGATTATAACATATTTGAAATGTTACAAGTAAATATATATAACATATAATAATATAACATAATTTGAAAATGTAAAAAGATAATATAAAAAATAAATAACATTATAATCAAATAATATTTAAAAATGATTAAAGTAAGTATATATATAACATTAAATATTATAACATATATTTTAAAAGTGCTCATTTAATATTTATAAAAATATATTAATCAGCATAAGACCATGGATATCGATCATATGAAATCAAAACTCATAAAGACTACCTACCTACTGGAAATTTATTACAAGAAATATCGCAGAGGCTTCAATGCTGAAAGGCGGTCGCTGCAAGTGGGAGGGCGGCCACCGCCAGGCGAGGGGGATATATATAGCAGAAGGCTGACCCGGGAGCAGGGAGGGAGAGAAGAAAAAGACTCATTAGCAGGAAACCGGGAGAAGAGATTTTACAGCAGAAGGGCCTTGAGTGATCTGAGTTCTGGGCACGGAGGGACAGAGAGCCTCTGTGGAGAGCTTCTCTGGATCGGGCAACCAGGTTGCTCTGTCTGGTCGGGTGGTATTGGCCATCTCGAAATTGAATCAAAGGAGTACCAGTTCAGCAGCGAAATCGGAAGTCAGCAAGCAGCTCAGGTAGGTGCAAGTTTCAATTTTATGCATTACTGTCTTTAAATTTCATGGTTATCTCTCTGGTTGCTGTAATTAGGAGAATGTTATTACACATGGTATCAGAGCCCTGTTCAAACCTTCGGACCTCCCAACCCTACGCTCCTGTACGCTGTGATTAACTGAATCGATTAGAGAATGTTAACCGTGATTCGATTTGGGCAGAGTTGTTGTGTTTGTCCTGTTAATTTCCATCCATTGCCTTTTTGCTAGCAATGCAGTAGAACTGTCCATTCTGGAGAAACCATTGCCTTATTGCTGCAACGCAGTAGAATTATCCATTGCCTTATTACAGGCAACGCAGGAGAATTATCCAGTCTGAAGAAACCCTTGTCGGTGAAGCTCGATATGACTGTTGCTCTTTTATTGTGGATTTCGAAATTTCAAGAATCCCCTTGTCATTATCCATTCCATTCTGGAGAAACCCTTGTCGCCGAAGCTCGATATAACTGGTTCTGGAAAACTCTTGTCGCTGAAGTTCGATATGTCACTTGTTTTTATTTATTGTGGATTTGGGAAATTGCAAGAATCCCCTCGTGGCTGAATTTCAATGTGACAGTTGCTTTTTCATTGCGAATGGATTACAATATTTGTTTTTTTGAAAATTGGAAGGATAGATTAGAGACTTAAGTTGTTATGCGAGTACTTCGTTAACGATTATGAAGTTTCTTTTGAACGATGGAATTAATCTATAATTATGAAGTTCATTAAAGTAAAAGAAAAAAATCATTAAAATTGGAAATTTTTGAACTTTGAATTGAATTCTGACCTAGCTTATTCCTAAGCTGTTTTTTTCGCATTCTTTGGGTTTGTAGTCAGAACTCAAATCTTTTATGTTAACCGATATCAAATAAGTGCCTTTTATGAGTGATTACGGTTTTACTAGCGGGTAAGAGCACCGACTTAGCGTATCAGGGGTTAGCAACTTCTGGAATTGTGCCGCCGCTGATCAAGAGATTGACAGAGGACAGACATCTTTTCAAAAAAAAAAAAAAAAATGCAGTAGTCCAGTGGTTTGAGTTATGGAACACCTTGCGGACTTTTACACATGGTATAGTTTTGTGGACTTTAAAATTGCTACATAAAATATTTAATATGTGAATTATCTCTCATTATTAAAATTAATAAAAAAAATAAATAAAAATTAATTAAAATAGAATTTTGTTTTAATTATTATTATTCTGAATTATTAAAAATTGGTGTATCAGTGAAAGTCGCTTCCGTCAAATGTGATGCTTAATTAATTATCGCACACGATCATGATATTACTCTTTTTCCTTGTGCTTCTGAAGGTGCTCCTGGTCCTGGTTCCGAGGATTAGTTTAGTTGGTAGTAAAATATTGTATCTCTGTGGGTTAGTTTAGTGGTTAGTAAAGCATTGTACCTCTGTTAACGAGAAGTGATAAGATTCAATAATTGAGTAGATAAAAGTTATCAGTGATACTATTCAAGAAGTAATCTTGCATGCAAACTATTTGAAAAAAAATCTAAGCAAACACAGAAATTTTAGTAGGAAAACTGAGATATTCCTAGGGGGGATCTCTTATATTGATCACATATAACACACAACAAATTTAACAATTATTCTAGTCTTGATTTTGCTTGACCGTAAGCATTTTCATGACCGATCTAGCGTGGCTGTGGAGTTTTCTAAAGTCTGGTGCAGGTTTCTATCCCTGAAGTAAGAGCATCCATTCTTTGCATTTGATTGCTTGAGGAATAGTAGAATTGCTTATAACTTTCTGTCATCTCCTCAAGGTTTTTTATCTTCGTTTGTCTCTCATAGTTCAGACACTTAACTCCCTGTTGCATTTTCTGTTTAGATCAAAATCTCACTACAGAGTTCAGATCTAGCTCTTTGAGTTGCATTGATCATTAATCAATGTCAGTTCTCTCATCCGTCCTTGAGTATTTGTGTTTGCAGCACTTAAATTCCACTTGTTTGTGATTGATAAATCATATAAGTGAAGTTTCTATTAAGTACATAACTATAGGATGTCTCTATTATCAGTGATTCATTGAATAATCCAAAAGAGCTTCATTGATTACTGTGGAATCTTAGAGTCTTGGCATCTCTTACATTAAAGCATCTTGCAAACTAGCATCATTTCATTGCTTATCCCTTTGCATTTGCACTTGCATTTTCTAGAATTACTGCTTGGTCTAATTACGTTTGGATATTTCTTGGCAAGTAGTGATTTCTCTCTTATTAACAATCTCATTTGCTCTCTAAGAAACCTGTTATTCTAAGGCATTGTGAGATCTTGCTTTAACATTCTCTAAATTGTCATAGCTCATTGAGTATTTCTTGCTGCTTCGCTAATTATTGTCAATAAGCTAATAATCTTGATCTTAAACATTTATCTCATATATTCGTTATAAGCTAATTCACCTGACACAGGGACATAGGACAGGGGACACCCATGACACAAAAAAAATTCAAGTGTCTGACACGAGCACGTAGACCCCCTGGAACAGGACGCATAGGACAAGTTATATATTATTTATTTAGAAAATATATTATAAATATATTAAAAATTAATACTAAATAGATATTTCCTACACAAATTCTCATTCATAACACAATTCAGACATAGATCTAGATTCTACATTGTAAAATGTAAAATTTCCAAGTTGTACAATGTAACATTATGCATACAAATACAATTGTGACAAAACAACTACAAGGTAGTAGGTAGCTCATGAATCATCAATCATCATCATCATCAAAATCATCATCACTGTGAAAACCTCTCATTATTGCAACCCCCTCTGCATATTAACAAGGATATTTAGGATCTATACTCTTCTGCATTATTCATTTTAGATAGAATACCCTGCATAGGAAAAGGAGGTCACGAGACCATCCTCCTTGACCTCGGTACCAGTAAGATCCACCTAGCGGGTAAAAATAGCAAAACTATACCCGTTTCTAAATGTATTATCGCAAAAGGAAGTTACGTATTAAAATTCGATCGTCTACCTCATAACTTTGATAAAATATTATTGTGTGTTCAGGAACCATTGCAAATGGTGAAGACATACGAGCGACGACGACGTGATCAGGTGGCATCACCACCCGTAATGCCGCTGCCGTCGTCATCATCATCCCCAGCATCACCACCGAGAGCTTCATCAACATCAACCGCCCCAGCACCAGAGTTGACTGTAATAATGAACTCCTTGGGAAGCCTTATTAGCAACGTTAAAAGAAACCACTAAGGCTAAGACCAAGGAGGAATCTCTTCATTTGGCTACCAGTTCAGCGG
>APFE030730399.1:0-17044 GCA_000404065.3 Pinus taeda
AGTATGTTTGAAATTATATATTTTTTGTATTTTAAATTACATTTTTTAATGTACTGAAACTAGATTAAAATAAATATTATATTTTTTTACCCCAAGGAAAAATCGTAACTTTTCATTAATTTATAAGATTACCTGTAGTAGATGTCAATGGCATATATAGTGTGCTGGGCGTAGCCTTCAAGAAAGTATCAAAAAATGTTGGTCATGTCCATGCAAAAATATGTAGTTCTGTACATAATTTACCATGCACAGAATACTAATAGGTCCAAGAGCAAGAATGAAGAGATATATACAATACATCATCATGTAGTTGCCATAAACACTGCTGAAAATATCCTAATAGTTTGGGGCCTCACTGCCCTCTGAAATGCCTTATCAAAATGAGCCCAATAATAGTACTAGTAGTGTTCATCTCCAATCTGCTCCTATATTAACCACAGTCCTCTAGGATGTGCCGTGGCCTCCTTGGAAAGTTGGTGAATAGCTGAGATACGTTCCTTGTAAATATGAGGACATGAAACATAACTAAATTGTGTTTTTAAGATCATGATTTCATCCAGTACGTTCCTGAGAGAGTGCACATGACATGTAGAAATGTTATTGAACCAATTGATGATGATTTTTAAGTCTTTGAAAATCTGAATATCATTTCATGCATGTGCAAGTCCAAAGTGTAGAATATGTCTAAGAGAGATTAGTTCTGCAAAATTGTTTGTTCCCAATCCTAACCCCATTTGTATTTTGAAATGGTGGTTTTTAGTTATATGAAGTAGGATTCGCCACCACATCCCTGTGCTTGTGTTGCGCCGTCAAAATAGGCCTAGGGAATAGAGAAATCAATGGTTTCAGGTAAGACAACATGACCCATAGGTGTTTGATCATCTTATGGTAGTTCATGATATGAAACAATGATTTTAGCAATGGTAGATAGCCATCGAGCCATTTTGTCTCTGAAAATGATCCCATTCCTTATCAACCAAATAGACGAGCAAATAAGTAGGGGTAGAAAGTTTACTTTCATATTCCGGTTTGCAGCTCGCCAAAGATTGCAAGTAGCTATTACATTTTTTCCATGCCATATGATAGTTATAGATAGAGAAGCAAGAACTTGATTCCAAATACGATTAACCATTGGGAAAGATAGGAATAAGTGGTCGTTTGTCTCCTCTGCATGCTGAAAGAGCACACACTAGGTAGGCCTAATGATAGATCGATGCATTAAGTTGTGTCTAGTAGTTGTCTTGTTTCGAATAAAATTCCACATAGAAAGCTTCGTTCGTGGAGGTGCTTTGAGCTTCCATATCTTACCCCACAAATCCATGAGTACAAGTGGTGTGTACGCAATGTGAATAATGGGATAGCCTGCCTTCGAGGAGTATGTGCCATGTTCTGTAGGAGCCAATATGAGTGCATCAGCACCATCTTTTCTACAGACATAAGATTCAGTCAAAGCAACGATATAACCTTCCCATTCCTCCTTCCATTGTGCATGGATTCTTAAGTGCTCCGCTAATAACCATGCTTGATTAAAGATAGAGATATTCCCCAAATCAAAAACATGAGCATTTACAATAATATTCGTATTTGTGAGAAATTTAATGAGGTCCGGAGGTAATCAAAACATGCTCCCACAACCCAACCAAGGGTCTAATCCAATGTGAATGGATGAGCCTTCATTAATTCTCCATGCTAATCCATTTCTTATAGTAGGCATATTGTTTAGGATCGCTCGCCAGACCGTAGATATCCGAGATCATTGTTGTGCGGGAAGACGTATCTAATCCATAAGTTGTTGAGGTGAGATATATTTATAATAGATAACATATGTCCAAATACTGTGAGAGGTGAGGATAAGCCAACCCATCTTAGCAGTAAGTTCTTGTGTGAAGGAGGATAAGTCCTTTAGTCCCCAACCACCCCATTTCTTTGGTACAACAATATTTTTCCATCCCACCCACGCAAATGTGCTACCTTCCTTATAGTCATTCCAAAGGAATATGCATCATATCCTTTATATATGTGATAGAATTCCTTAAGGAATCTAAGCCAGAGACATCCATTAAATAGGTGTAGCCTCCAAGACTAATTCAATAAGCACTAGTCGGCCTACCCTGGAGAGGAATATGTTGTTCCAATTGAGTAAGCTCTTTTTGATATTGACCACAAGCTAAATCTAGTCAGCAATCTTGTAGCAATGTGGCTTGATCCAGAAGCCCGGATATTTGAGCCCATCCTCCAGGTGATGGCTCTAAAAAGGGAACTTTTGCAATGCAACTTGTGCCTCATGTGGAGTGCATTCTGATAGAGTAATAGTAGATTTCAAATGGTTTTCTTCCATACCTATGAGCTTGGTGAAGAGTAGTAGTATATGGAAAAAGGTGGAAGTATCTCGTAAGCCTCCACTAAGGAAGATGAGCACATCATCTATGAAGAGTAGATGAGTGAGTATACACTGATCAATTGTTTTGAGTCCTTCTAATCGCCCATCTTTCTTTGTAGAAGTAATGAGCCTACTAAGACCTTCCATAACGATTAAGAAAAGGAAAGGAGAGAGTGAATAGACTTGTCTAAGTCCACGTTCAGCATGAAAAAAGTATGATGTAGAACCATTTATCAGGAAACTAAAGGAGGCCGATGTGATGTAGCACATAATCTAATCAATATAGGGAGTAAGAAATCCCAGGTGGGTGAGGATCATTTTAATATAAAGCCAGCTGCCCGATCAAAAGCTTTGGCATGGTCAATTTTGAGGATGGAACCCTTAAATTTTTCTATTCCATGGAATGTAGGGCTTCTTAAGTAGAGCCAATAGCCTCATGGATTTGTCTATTGTGTAGGAAAGAAAATTGTTCAGGAGAGATGTGACTGGAGAGGATAGGTTCGAGGCGGTTGGTTATGGTCTTAGTAATGATCTTGTAAAGACAGTTACAAAGGGAGATGGGTCTAAAGTCATTGAACGATGATGGGGAATCAGATTTGGTGATAAGGGAAATGAAAGTGGAATTTATAGACTCGTACAAATTCCCATATATCTTTCATTCTTCCACCTCCTTTAGAAGATCCTAACCATTAGTCTCATCAAAGGCAAGATAAGACTTAATAGACCATCCATCGGGCCCTAGACTCTTGTCTTTTTTGAACCTTTTAAGCTACTTTCCAATTCACCCATCGTAACAGGGGAAGTGAGATCCTCAGCCTCATCAGGGTTGAAAAACAGAGGGAAATGTCCCACTATCCAAACAATATCAGTAAGAGTGGCATCAGGGTGGCTTACATTTTTCTTTGGAAATGTGACTTTCCCAGATGAGCGTGCTAACTAAATGATGTTGCAAGGCTATCGTCCTCCTTAGGCATGTGCCAGATAGTGTCATTGAATTTCCTTCGCTTTGCATAGTTGTGGAAGAACTTTGTACTCTCATCATCTGCCTATAACAAATAGCACGACTTCGGAGGCACCAGGTTTCTTCCCTCTTTTTAAGAATATTGGATCGTTGTGCCTCCAAGTCAATAAGGTGGGACTTTTCCTCCACAGATGTGAAACCCTGTCCCTATTGATCCAAAAGATTGGCCAGAGTCTACTGAATAGTCCTAAGGTCCATTTCATCCTAGTCTCTTTCATCCTTTCCCCTTTTAATAGATAATCGCTTGATTTCAAGTAATTTATCGCAAAAACACTCTGCAATGCTTCTCCCCGAGGAGCGTGGATGAGAAAGCCAGTAATTGTTAACCAGGTGAATATATGAGGGATCCTTTAGCGAGGTGGCGTTGAATTTGAAGGGTGACTTGGGCTTTCAGAAGCGACTAGAAATCTCCAAGTGGATGCGGGAGTGGTCTGGTATTCCTCCAGAAGCAACCCATTATCTAAAATTTGATAGGCCTCTCACCAATGGTTCCTTAATGAGGAAATGATTCAAGCGCTTAGCCAGTGCACCCTCCCCAATTATTCGATTGCACCAAGTGGGTTGAGATTTTACCATATGGATATCTATTAAGTGATGTTGTTTGAGGATTTTCTCCATAATGGCAAATAAGGGATCCACCTATGCATTACTTCCCCATGATTCCCCATAGCCAATGGAGAAGTTCAAGTCTCCTCCTAGAATGGTATTATGAGAATTGGTAATGGAAATATTTAAGAGATGATTCCAAAAAACCTTTCTATTATGATAAGGGAGATAAGCATTGACAACATTGAGATCCATGCCCAAATCCAAGGAAAAAATATCCATGCCGATGAAGCCTGCCCCACCCCATGAGGCTTGAGCTGTATAGTGCGAGGATTCATACCCAGGGCCAGCCCACCTGAATGCCCCATGACATCAAGAGACTGGAAAATCCAACCAGGTTTTAAAAATTGAAGCACAGGTATAATATTATCAACCAACCCAAGAGTTTCTTGTAGAAATATAATATCAACCGACTCAGATTCAAATAAGCATCTGAGGTGTAGTTAAAGGAGAGCCACTTCATGGGGGAGACATAGGGAGTGTAGGCTATGCTTTAAGTCCCAATCGAGAGTAGATTGTCTTCCATAAGCCACTTCCACCCTGGCTTGCTGAATGGCCCTAAACATATGTGATTTTCACTCCCTAGAGGATTTAGAAGAGGAAGGAGGGGAGAATAGGCCCAGCTCTGAATTCACAAAGGTCTTAGGTGGACGTGAAGAGCTGGGACAGAGGCTATAATGGTGCGAGTGACCAAAAATTTTTGAAGGATCAGAATGAGGGTGTGAGTGATCTAGATCTGGGATAGTAGATGGATTTATTGAGTTAAACGACATATGTAATCTTGTATAGATGCAGATGCAAGGTGAAATTTTTTTGCAGATCATAAATAAGAAGAAACAGTAACAGATCTTGAGAGAGGAGGAATACTCTATGATCAAGTAGTGGTGGCTATAGCCCTTGATCTTTTCGTCAGCAGGGAAGGTGGACAGGGAGTGCTCGAGGATGGCACCTGAGTCGATACACCCATCTTTGACTGAGGAGAAATTTCCTGTAGAATCTGATTAGGAGTAGATGTGAGAGCCCTAGCCACTACATCCTCTGCTTTTTTGGTTGGAGAGGTGGTCTTACAAACCAACAGACATTCCTTATAGAGTTTCCCAACCTTATGGCACCTATGACATCTAAGTGGCACACCTTCATAGTCCAAGATTTGAATCATGGGGAAGTCCTTCCACTGTAGTCTGATTTTTTCTTCCAACCCTTATCTAGTGTACAAGTAAACCAGTATACGAGGCAATGACTGGTTTCCAGAGGTGATGTATGATTTGTCATAGTCCAGACAGGTGCTGAGTGGATTGGAGATGTGAATGAATATACCTCGAGACCAGAAGTGTAGGGGAAGATCGGGCAGCCTAACCCAAAGGGGTCCAACTCTAACTAATTCACGCTTTGGATTAAATAGTGGAGTCTAGTGCTTTAGCATGATCAAAGCCATATCTATATGCCAATATCTAGTAAGTGCCCAATTTTTGTATTCCTCCTACAGAAAATAGAGTGACAACCATCCTCGAGCCAATGTTTGTACCTCTCGGAGTTCCTTGAAGATGTCCCTTTGTATCTCTTTGACCTAGTGTCTCAATCTCTTGGCTAAATAGACATGACCATGAAGTCTTCCTACAAGAACCTTGCTCATTGTGTCTACTACCTACCCCATGTTTACCCATTCCCCAAATTTTAGGGTCAAATCGTTGCTCGTCGCCTTCACACACATAAGCTTTTGTTTCCCGGGGCGTGACGCAGTCGGATGATCCTGCGAGGGATCGTGAGAGCCTTGGTTCTCCTATTGAGGCTATTGGGAGGAGTTTCGATCTTTGATCACTGGGGTTTCAAAACAACTGAAGGAGGAGGATGAGGAGCCTAGTGCTGCCACAGGAGGGGCAAGAGGAGCGAATGAAAGCTGGGTGAGTCTGGTCATCGAATCGAGTCACGGAGATAAGGGAATCTCATAAGATGTCGGGCAGGCCAAATTTCTCGATGGCGATGGATCAAAAGTAGGGATGGAGGTGTGGAGGAGGCAAGAAGGTGGAGGGTTGCTGGTGAGAGGGGAGGGTAGTTGAGATCTGGGGAGTCAATGGAGAGGGAGGTGAAATGGAGGCCAGATGTGGATGGGATGGGGAAAGAAATGGATGGGAGAGTAATGGAGATTTGCGAACAAGACATCCCCTATAACCCAACGGGTGTAGTATCAGGCATAGGGTTAGGGATCAACGAGATAGTAGCATAGGGGTTAGGGTCAGCAGAGTAGTCCACCTCCTCAAGCTCCATATTTGACATCTGGTAACAAGCTCGATGGCAATAGAGGGAAACAGGTGACAACAAAACCGAAGTGCAACCAACTGTAATGGTGAGGACGATAACCCAATTCAGCGGGTGATCATGTGAATTTAGCTACAAACAATGAAAGCCTAACCCTTCTCCTTGCTTGGTTACCCATCGTTTCCACCTCATCATTTATAAGGTAATTCATAATAAAAATTATCTCATATTAAATGTAAATATATAATTAATTAATAATAATAATAATAATAGTATTAATATTAATTATTATTAATATTAGTGATTAATTTAATTATTTATATAGAATTTGTGATATAAGTAACTTTTGTTTTTGTAAGCTTGGTAGATCCTGCTTTTTTCATTAATTATGAAGAAAATTTACACCACATAGATTGACTAGGTGGCCTCAACTTACCCAGTAGGAAACGAAGTCCCTTGACCACCTATCCACATTGTATGCCATCTAGAAACAATAAAAATTTAATCTTTCTATCTAAGCTATCTAGGTCTCAGATAGTTTTCCATTCTCTAGAGATCTACATACATATATATTTGCATAAGGAAATGTAAAATTTATTTGCATATATAAACAAAACCATAAAAGTAGACTATATATTCATGCTTCTCAGCAGAAGTGGATTCCACAAGCACTCAATCTTTGACATTCGTCCCTCGCATCTTTGTTTGAACCAGTAGACAAGGTAGGTGCCTCTCAATTCAGCCAAGTCTAACATCTTGTTTGTGCAGCTGGAACTGCAACTTCTGGAATTCATGTTTGTAATTTGGAATGCCATGGATAGTGACAACCATGCCCATCGAAATTTGTTCCATATCTTTACCCATCAGACTCTTCATCAACCAGTATAGGTAGAGAGGTTGTTTGAACTAGGTGAATCTATCCCTCATCTTTCCAAGGTTCGGGACGAGGGTTATCCATTCCTCCATGTCCGTGTTTGTCTCACTCTCTTGTTGTATTTCCTCTTCCCAATCCTCTAACAGTTTCTAAATTTCCTCATTGGTGCACTCACGGTAGGCAACTGCTGCTTCACTTATAAACCTTTCAACTTCGTTTTTGGCTCTGCGTCCCTCAGACGTGCTCGATTCTGTGTCCTTCCTATTTTCTTGGGCTCTCTTTCCACGACCAGAGGGTTTTGTAGGACCGATCATGGTTTTTCTGTCATCCACCCCATTCATTGCAACAAACCATAAGCCAATTACTCTTCACCAATATACAACATGGAGATTTCACGTAGCTGTTACATTGAAATTTGTCACCATGACTATCTGCAGTTAATATGGCTCCATCAATAGTCATATTATCCTCCTTGTCAAGCCTTATACCTCTGTTCTCCATGTCAAACTTCAAAAAAGAGAGAAAGTCATTAAAAATCATGTTTATCTCTGGGTACGCAGGTTCTCTCTACCTTGCCTGCGTGTACGCATCCCAAGCTCATTGTACCTGCGTACTTGTACGCTCTGTAAGTCAAGGGATGGGTGCGTAATCCTGTAAAGGTCAAAAGGCGCGAGTTTCATCTTAAAAAAGTTACTTGTGGTCATTTCTAGAGCATTCTAGAAGATTGTTTGACGTGTATTGAGCGCCGCGAGATGGTTCATGCATCCCTATGAAAGAGGAACTTATCCCATCAAGAGAGGAGCTACCCCATCCAAAAGAGGGAGTATCCCATTGATGTTGGAACTGAATAACTTCCTCTAGAACACTATAAATACAGGCATTGGGCCAAGGGAGGGGAGGTTGAAAGCTGAACATTCCAAAGGGTAGATGCTGCTGGAATTAGGACTTCCATTGTAAGCTTGTGAGGAGAGATTACCATCCTTTCTTGTTTCATTTGGAAGTGGGTGAGCTTGTCAAAGTAGAGGAAAACTCTTGTTGGACCCTGGAAGGAACTTGCACAACACCAAGGCTCAGGTTGTAATGGTTTCTTTTTTGTTTCCTTAATACAAATAAGTCCATTCTTCTCAATGATTTGTTGTTAATGAATTGTTTCATATACTCCTTGGTCTATATGTTGAATATGTTTTGTTTTATGGAATATTCAGGTGTTATGTAATCGTTTGATTGTTAGTGTATGCAGGTTTCGAAGTGAAGGAGGAGCTCATCTGGATCGACGAGGCTAGACTACTACAACAGAGTTGGACTTCAGGTAGGATCGAAAAACACTTGGTTTCTCATATGATAATACATATTTAGAGAAGGATTGCTCTTAATTGTCTTGTTTGTCACTAGAGAGTCTTAGACTCCTAGGGAGGTTAGTTTTGTCAGCAAAAATAACTCTTTCCGCATGACAGCAAGGATATTTTATTACTGACTGGTTACATTTGTGGCCTCCTTATAAGGGGAAGAATAATCATATTCGAGTCAAGAGTGAACCTTTCATGAAAAATATCGTCACAATGCTTGAAGATCCTAATAAGCTAGTTAACTATGTGCAAGTAATTTTTAGAAATTATTTTTTAGACGCTGATCATGGATGTTATCTGGACCAACCATCCCCCATACCACCAAATACATAATTGGAACTCCTTCCTTGCAATCCAATTAGTGCTAATTACTTTTGTAACATAGATGTAAATAGTACTAGCATAGGAACTAACCTTGTTGTTCCTATCATTTGGAATTTATATTTTAATGGCTCAAAAACATAGGAGGGTCCTATAGCTGGTTGTATTTTGATTGACCTACAAAATAACAAGTATATGATCTCATGTTGAATAGAATTTGAGTTAACAAATAACATTCTTGAATATGAAGCACTCATTTTAGGATTAAAGAAAGCCATAGACCTCAAGGTGGAAGTGTTAAAGCTTGTAGGTGACTCAAATATTTTCACATGTCATGTATGGAATACCATTCATTATGTGTCACCTAATATGAAAAACTAAAAGAAAGAGATATGGTGTCTATAACAACCCTTGGTTAATTTTCCATGTAAATAAAATAAGACCAAGGTCATGACAAACATATTTCAAGCTAAATGGTGGGAAAACATTATAATGGGAATCACTTGTGGTTTATTAATGGCTATGGAAATTGGAAAAGGCATTGGCAAAGGCAAAGAGGAAATAAATGACAATTAATTATGAGAAATAAAGGAAAATAGGATAAAAGGAAGGTGAAGAGACACAAATATGCACACAAGGGAAATTAGAGAGAAAATGAAGGAAAATGAAAGAAAAAAGGAAAAGGAAAGGAAGATGCTAGACTTCAATGATAAAAAGGCCTCAAAGAAATAATTCACAACTTTTAGATCACTACATCTTCTAATCAGTTTTGGCTTTAGATCAATTTTAGAGAGAGAGAGAGAGCTTGAAGAGAAGAGAGCAAGCAAGTAAGCAAAGGAAAACAAAGGGAAAGCAAAGATAAGCAAGAGAGTGTAAGGAGAAAGTTGGATCAAAAGCTATAGCATGATAACATTGCAGGTAACAGCTTGCATGTCTAGATTCCTTGTTGAGATTTGGATAAGCAAGGGAGTGTGAGGAGAAAGTTGGATCAAAAGCTATAACATGATAACATTGCAGGTAACAGCTTGCATGTCTAGATTCCTTGCTGAGATTTGGATGCATGGTACATGCATGTGGTTCCCTAGTTATTTGTTGTCATTGGAATGGTTATTTTCCTAGATTGACAATGCTTTTAGCCTTGTCTTTCCATTTCCTAGCTAACCATGATGTAGTGGGTTCTCTATCTAGATTTTTGATTGGTTCTTCAGTTCTCTAGTGCTTGTGGCTTGGGATAGAATCTATGGAGCCATGGAACAACTTGGGTACCCTAGAGGTTGTGGGTTGAGATGGGAGATCTTTGGAGCCCTGTAACAACTTGGGTTCCCTGGAGGTTATGGCTTGATATAGAATCCTTGGAGCCTTGGAAAACTTGGGATGAGACCAATTTGGTTTGATGTTAGTGATTTCTAGATTGGTTAGGTGAAATCACTATGGTTGAGGGTTGAAGTGGTTTTCCCTCTAGAAGCCCTGGTTCGTTCTATTTTTATTTAACATATTGTTAGCCCTCAATTTTGACACTTTTTCACCATGTATAATACACCTATCTATCATCCCTTACCATCATACCATGATCATACTAGCCACATTTTTGCCTCTTTTTTCACATTAAGGAAAAATAATTGTCTTTTAATTTTTAGAATTTTTAGTAAAAATTGGGTATTAAAAAATATTTTTGACTAGAATAGAATTTCTCGTAATGGCTCCATTGAAGTCATATGTGCATGACCCTGGGTGGAAACTAAAGATATATTCAAGAAGTATGGGAACCAAAGATGTATAGACTCCTATTTTTCATAGTCCAGATGAGTCAGGATAGGCCCGATCAAAGCTGGTCAAACTTGACCAATCACCCCAAAAATCCCCTAATTTAAGGGGAAATTTTGTGATTTTGTGGAATCTTCCCAAATTTTGTGCAACAAAAGGGATGAGTTGGAGCTGATTAGATGGATTAAGAATCTTATAGGTTTTTAGATCTATTTAGTTGAGTGTTTTTATATATTTGGCTTATTTAAGCATAACTATTCAACAACTATGAACATGTATTATGACTATTGAGACTTCTCTATTTCTGAATATAATTTGAAGAACTTGTTTTCTATTTTCTTGTTTTTCTTTCTGTAGGATGTGATTGTTAATCTATTGTAGTTGATAGTTTCAAGTGTACCAAGCAAGGGTGGAGGGCCCCCATTCTAAGCTAAGTACATTGCAGTGTAATTTTGTGTATAATTGTGAATATTTTAGATTGTTGTTTCCTTTATAATTTCTTCTGAATATTTTCTGAATAGATTCATTATATGCCATGTTCATTTATTTTATTTTGAATTATTTCCTTTCATTAATTGGTTTAAGTAGGTAAGGTCAATCGAGGCATATAAGTTAGATCCTCTTCCTTCTTGATTAAGAACTGAACTAGAAATTGTGCTTATGCATTTAATCTTAACTTCTTTCTTGATTTGGTTGTGTTATGCTTTATGGTTGAACTGATCTTTGTTGGAATAAGGATAATGAGTAATGAAAACTAGGACGTCGAAGTTAGAGCCGCTTACTTATTGGCTATGCTCCACAAAGACTCATTGCACTCTTTTTTCTAGATTAAAATTTCAATGCTTTCTTTCCAGTAATTTTATATTTGTAATATGCATTTCCATTATTTTCATCTAAACAACTACTTCCTACAGTAGTTTAATCTAAGATTCCATATATTTTGGTTTCCTTCTAACTTTACCAACCCGGATTGATAAGTAAAATAGATTCTCTAATTCAACTCCTTAAATTAGACTGACATTTTTGGCACCATTGTCAGGGAAGCAGGCTTAGATAAGAGTTAGTTAGGAATATTGTTTAGAAACATATAAAACAAAAACAAAAACAACAACAAAACATAAAAATAAAAACACATTTAATTATGGTGATTCATGCTTATACATAGAAATTAGAAAGGTAGATTCTCAAAACAAAACCCCCAACAACTAACAAAAACTAACTAACTCCAAAATCCATTTGCAAAATGAGATCTACAAAACATGATGTTAAAGAAGTCATCCAGAGAAGGAGGCTATGCCACCACAAGGATCTTCTTAAATCCTTGTCCACAATTTAGAATGGTCACTAGGGATGAATATTCATTTCAAAAGATAGAAGAGGAACAAATCATCCATGAAGAAGATCCACAAGAAGAGAATCTAGAATCTTCTTCTAGTTATCTTTGTAAGGAGATCAATGAGTTATCGATCACATGCAATGAAATTCAAACAATAGAACTCGAAATTGAAGGAAATGTAGAATATGTATCACAATATCCTTTGTGAATTCATGATTTTGAACAAGTTCCACAAGAAGAACTTTGTTTTATAACAGATGAAGAGAATCAAATACTTAAAGATCACACTCAAACATGGTTTCAACTAGTCATTAGGCCAGAACACCACTCTGTTTTTCAACTTTTGTTAGCATCAAATCTTTATGATCAACTAATTTTTCATGTCCAACCATTCATTAAAGTATATTTTTCAAACTTAGATATGATTCTACTTATGATCTTGTTACACAAATGGATGAATTGGAAATTCTCTTATACTTAAGAGAGTGACTCATTTTTCTACAATAGAGTATGATAGAATAGAATAAATAAATAAATAGGTAAAATAAGTTCACAATAACACTTTTGGTTCAAACTCTCATAAATAATTCTTCAAATCATTGTTCAATATTCATTTTGAAGGAGTTTATGACAAGATGCAGTAAGAACAATACTATTTTTAGTAACCATATAGGATCATTTTAAAATCATGTTTTTAAACAAATAATCTCTTTAACTCTATTTTTTAAACCCATTTTTAATTTTTCAATTTGGATCACAAATAAAAGAAATATGATCAACATAAATACTAGGTCTCAAGTGAAATTTTGAGGACAGATTTAGTACAGCCTTGATTAGAGGGGTCTAATGAAACCTTTTTTACATAATATTTATAGGGAAGATATCCCTTGGAATATAGTTTCCAAATCAACTTGAATCACCTAAATCTCACATCATATGAAAAAGGCATGCTCAAAATACTAACTCTCTGTTGAAAAATCTACATGGTGACAATTTTAGCCCTTGATTGTTCATTGGCATATTTTACATACCAAATAATCTTATTTTCAAACCTTGTTTCTAAGAGAGATATATATGAAATTCTAGTTTATGGTAAAATTTGAATCATCGCATTTGGAGGTCAAATGTAAAATTTATGCCACATTTAGTGACTGCATGTCTTCAAATCAGCATAGTAAAACTCTTCCTCCTAGGTTTTTTCATCATCATTTTTTTGATATCAAACCTAGGTATTTTAAACACATGTTTCTATTGGATATAAAAAAATGAATCTACTTTAACCTCCAAGTGGAATGACATCGATCCAATCTTTAACAAAAACGTTACACTCCAAATAGTGATTGTTGGTCTAGTAAAACATTCACAAGAAGCTCTATCAAACATGGTACTTCTCATCATTTTTAGCATACCATTTTAAACCATTTTGAAAAATTTTTTATACTGGAAATATCAATATGAATTTAGTTTAACCTGTTTTCTTAATCACTCTAATTGGACATAAAACAAATATTTTGTGAACAAAATACATCTAAGAGGTCTAGGTTGGCCACCATTCATCAAGGGGTAAATAAATGCATTTTCTTTGCATATCATATTTGGAATTGTTTTTAAGAAATGCTTGTCATTATTTTACATATTCCTTGGAATAAGAGAGACTGTACACTTCTCTTCCTCCATCATCTAATATTTTATTTCAATCAAATGCTCTGTTTTTGTAGGTCATGGGAAGATTTAAGCAATGAAATCCATGGAGGACTTTTCAAAAGCATTTTTATTGGGTGTGGGATCCCCCAAGGGTAGTTTTGGAGCTTGGAGCCTAGATTTCGGTCCAATTTTGTAATTCTAATGTAAAGACTTTGCATTTTCTGGACACGGAGCGCGTAGTTGTTAAAGAGTCATAGGGTTGTCTGCCCTTATTTTGATAATGTAATGTTGGTTGTAAAAGATCTACCCATGTCCCGCAGACCATCATATTGTATAAATAGAGTGAAGCTCTAGGTAGTAAAAGACATCTAATTTAATATGTAAAAGCAATGAAGATTTATGCGAGATATATCTGAAGTGTAAGTCTAAGTTTTGGGTCGTAGCGTAGGTAGAGGCTCTGCACAGAGTCCTAGTAGCCCACAGCTGAGTGCGCGGACCCCTACAGCTGAGTGTGCAGAGTGAGTCAAGTCAATAATCGTTTGGAAGTATTAATAAAGAGAAGTATTCTATCCTTTCTGCATCTTTATTTCCTATTTATGTATCTGTTACATTGGGTATGAATTTCACTTCTAATGCTTATATGATGCGCGATTATGTATAAATATATTGGTTAAGTAGCCAGTAAAAACGTCTGTTTTCACGAAGCTAACGAAGATGTGTTAATAATATAAGTAAGATACTTAGCCTAGTTTGAGAGACAACGTAGATCACTGCTCTAGTAGCGCGAAAGGACTGTAGCCCCTGGTTAGCGCTGCGCGAAAGCCGATTGTGCCACTTCGTGAAGGTACTGAAGGATAGAGCAGAGAGCGAAGCTACCTGAGCGAAGGCAGGAATAGTTGGAATAAACTGACATCATACCATCTCAAGGGTGCAGAAACTTGGTTCCAGCATCCCCCCATACTGCTTCGGGTGAGACTTCAATCCGTGCTCCACGGGCTAATGCCAAAAGGGCCAATAGTGTAGGGATTTGTTTGGCTAACTAACATTAAACCTAGGTCAGGCCCCCTCAAGCCAACAAATAGTTTAGTTTCCAGGACCAGAATCTGCATACAGATGTGTGATGTCATATCATTGGAATCCAACTAAGAAAGAAATCGAAGGCTGGTTGGACAGAAGAATTCACGAGTTCACGAGGCAGGAAAACAGAAACCTGCGATTGTCAAAAGAACAGTGGTTAGATAGCTACCTGTATACAGAGATCCACAAGATCTTTTTCGCATCCTTCCCTACTAAGCAATACGAGTGGATTAGAAAGCTAGCAGATAGCCAAGGAAGGTGGAAACTTGACGATCCTATTGTGTGGACCCCAAAGCTAATATGAATATTGGAAGCATCAGAGGATAAGATCACACCCGCCATCGATCATTGGCTCGATCGTATTATAGGAGGATTTGTTACTGAGTTTGTGGTCGACACCTCAGCCAGCTACAGCAAGATAGAGAGATGCTTTTTCAAATGACCGTGAGGTAAGTACGTAAAGTCTTTGAATACTTGGATTAAAATGTTGTTGTGTGAAAAGCAGGTTATGTAGTTACATTGATGATCGGTTCTACTTGAAGCAGAAGAAGTTACGGGAACGAGGATATAAGGGTCTAGAAAATATCCCCTTGATTTCACCTCCAAGAGGGCATGAGGAAGAGCTCGCGAAGAGCTATTCATCTGATAAGACAAATAATTCCGCGAATACCACCTCCACCCACATCGTCGTCGACTTCAACACCATCACCTCCATCTTCACCCATACCACTCCCACCACCACTGTGATTTAGTATGGCGAACACAGTGAAGTTGCCTTTGTTCAAAGGCTTGGGAAATGAGGATCTATACAAATTCTAGTTCGTAGTGAAGGATGTATGGGAAGCTCAAGGTATTACAAATGACCATATAAAGAAATAAATATTGGTTAGTGCCCTATAGGATCGTGCACTGACCTAGTATATTAAGTACTCCAACGATAACTAGAATGCGAGAGTAGCGGACATCGAAGCATCACTGAATAGGGACTTTAGCAGGCCTAAATCTGAAGCGCAGTTGATTATTGGACTCAAAGAGATCACGATGCTACCAGGCGAGATGCCTTGGGAACTAGATCAGAGGCTAAAATGTATGATTCGCAAAGCCAATATGAATCTGATAGATGGATAACATTACAAATGGTTTGTAGCTTTGCTACTACTGCATTTAAGAAGTGCACTATTGTAGCAAAAGATAACAGCTCAGGTAGAGGCCCTAGAGATTGCCATGAGACTACATGAGACCCTGATGCAAGATCCTAATCTAGGAGTTCAACAAATCCATGTGCAACTGAAGAATATGTTCCTTGAGATGCAGCGCTTGAATCAGGATAGGATGGTTTGACCGGAAGCACACGAAGAAGTATGGTGCGTGAAATGCAAGAGTCAGGGTCATGACAAAGACCACTGTCCGGTCTTCACAAATTACCTTGTAGGAGGAGGACCGATGCCTCTAAGACCAGAAACTCAAGCAGGACCTAGCGTGGTTTCTACTTTGTGGTACATTATCTGTCAAGTATCCAGAAAGCATGCCACGGATAACTGCCACTTGTTACAAAAGTATACGCAAACTCTGCAACAATTTTCCTACAACTTTTGTAGACTAGCGGGACATGATGAGCATACATGTAGGACATAAGAATTGATGATGGATAGAACTCCCGCATATAGGGTTCAAGCTGAAACATGGCCCCTTGACCAGAATGTGGGGATGGTGCAGACATGATTTCAGGGGCGCGGAGGAGGCCGAGGCAGAGGAAGACCTGGTAGAGTTCGCAGACAGTTGATTTGATACAATTGTAGAGGGCTAGGACAATATTCCCGCAATTTCACTAATCCAATGTGTCCGTCATGCATGTATTGCACATTGTTTGACCACGAGACAGAATATTTTCCTACATTGATAGTTAGGATACATGAAAAAGGAGCACTACCACCTCCCCCAAGTAAAAACGTGTAGATGATGAGGTTTGAGCCACACAAGGAAGATCTAAATGTAAATATTGTGCTCAGAAGTGGAATCGCGATGGGAGATGACAAAGGGAAACAATTGGAAGACAACACCTCGGTTTACAAAGCCCCAGCGAAAGAAGCTGAGTTTGATTTCGAGCGTGCCCAGGAAACCTTCATGGAAGCTAAGATGAGCTTAGTTGAGGCCTATGCTTCAGGAAGCAAAGATAAGCCAGAACCGGAGATGGACTCCTCTATGCTCACTATTTTCCTGGAAACCTGTACGAAGTTATTGCATGATAGTAATGTTGTGAAATCGTTACAGGAACTTATCAATAGATGTACTGGGACCATGCTAGGTGAACCACGCGTAGTCCAGACGATTAGAAAACATAAAACAAGGATGGGGCGTGAAATTAGAGTCACTGCACAGATTGGAGAATATGAAATGGATCAAGTCATCCTGGATTCGG
>APFE030730430.1:0-17706 GCA_000404065.3 Pinus taeda
AACAACATTATTGAAGAAAGATGCATTTTCATGGACTACAGAAGCAACAAAGGCCTTCAAACATCTTAAAGAGGCAATGTACCAAGCACCGGTCTTAGCTACACCGGACTTCACAAAAAACCTTATTATGGAATGTGATGCTTCAGGAAATGGAATTGGTGCTATTTTAATGCAAGATGAAATACCCATTGATTTTGAACGTTGTCCAATGAAGGGAATTTTTTTTCAAAAAGATATTTATGAGAAGGAAATGCTGGAAATACTACATGCACTTAAGAAATGGTGACCCTACCTAATGGGAAGACACTTCAAGGTAAAAATGGATCATGATAGCCTTAAATACATTTTAGAATAAAGATTATCCTCTAAAGAGCAACAAAAGTGGGTCACAAGGATGTTGGGTTATGACTTTGAAATAATCTACAAAAAAGGGAAGCAAAATGTGGTGGCAGATGCACTCTCAGAAAATGATGACAATGTGGAAGCATTGTTGTGCACCATTTCTATTATCCAGCTAGATTGGATAAATGAAGTAAGGGAGGAATGGAAGAATGATGAAGAAGTGTGGGCACTTATTCAATAGTTACAACAAGATTCTAGTACATCTGCTACATTTGGCTGGAAAAATGATTCATTATGGTACAAAAATTGCTTATACCTTTGTAAGAATTCCTAAATAAAAAAAAATGATTCTTATGGAATTGCACACTTCTCCCTTAGAAGGGCACTCAGGATTTTAAAAAACTTACCACAGTGTTAAGAAGGATTTTTTTTGGGATGGCCTTAAATTGGATATTCAAAAGTTTGTGGCGGAATGTTTGGTTTTCCAACAAAATAAAGTTGAAACAATTAAGACCCTGGGTCTATTATAACCTTTATCCATTCCAAGCCAATGTTGGGAGGAGGTTTCAATGTATTTTATCACAAGTTTACCCAAATCTGGGAGAAAGAGTGTCATCATTGTGGTAGGTGACAAACTTACCATGTATGCACACTTTTGTGCATTATCACATCCATTTAAAGCCGGTACAATTTCTAATGCATTTATGGAAACAATTCAAAAGCTACATGGAAATCCAAAGATTATTGTAAGTGATAGAGATCCCATTTTCACTGGAAATTTTTGGACAAAATTATTTTCTTGTGTTGGTACTCAATTAGCTCATAGCTCATCTTATCATCCTCAATCTGAGGGCAAATGAATAGCAAACAAATGTTGGAAGGATATCTTCGTGCTTGTATCTGATAACAAAACATAATGGGTCAAAGGGTGCCCTGGCTGAATGGGGCTATAACACTTCCTTCCATATACAGCAAATGACACCATTTATGGCACTTAAAGGATATCAGCCACATCCAGCAATCATATTTAAGAGAAAATTCTAAGGTTCAAGTAGTGGAACATCACATCGAACATCAACAACAAGTCCTCCAACTCTTAAAGGATAACCTCGTGTTGGCAGATCAACATCGCAGCGAAAGAAGTTTTGATGTAGGTGATTGGGTATTCCTATGACTACAACTATATAAACAAATGTCCCTCAAGAAATCTAAGAAGGATAACAAATTATCACAAAAGTATTATGGTCTGTACAAGGTGATGCAAAAGATTGGTACTATGGCATACAAATTTGAGCTTCCTATAGCTTCTCGAGTGCACCGAGTTTTCTGTGTTTCATGTTTAAATAAGGTTATAGGCAACAAGCTCCCAGTTCAAAAAATATTGCTAGAACTTTACGAGGAAGGAAATATTATATTGGAACCAGAAGCTGTCACAGAAACAAGAACTCGACAGCTAGGAAATCGATCAATTTCGGAGTATCTCAGCAAGTGGAAGAACTTATCTGCTGAAGATTCTAAATGGGAGGATGAGAATTTTACGCAGAGGCATCCAAAACTACCCAAGCATTGAGGAAAAAGCATTTTTGAAGGAGAGGGTCATGTTAGGTCCATATAATACTAGTGATTACCCCATTACTATTGTAGTTGTATCCCTTATTAATATTGTTGTGCCCCTATTGTCCCCATATTGTTATTATTGTGCCCCATAGAATCCCTCTATTGTTATTTTTGTTGCTTTATATTATTATTGTTAGGTCATATGGGTTATATTGTGACTCCTTAGACTCCTATAAATAGAAAGGAGTTTTTGTCATTTGAATCATCCAAGAATTGTTCAATTGTGTAATGTAAAGGAGGTTGCCCCCTCAAAGAGGCTGAGTTCTAAGGCGTTCAACTATATTTTCTATCTTTTTGTAAGTTGTTTTCATAGCATTCTATTTACTTTGACATTTCATCTCATACACTTTCATATGATACACTTTGACCTAGCTGACCTGTCAATATCCTTTTACTATGTTGTTTTACTTTTACTGTACATTTTGCATTTTTACTATATATTTCTATAGTAAATAATTTAGTTTTTCCCGTGTCTTAGCATCTGGTAATTGGATATTGAGAATCTCCCTGTAGATCTCATATGTCTCTATATACTTGGCAAAATTAGGCTTATTGAGAAAAAAGTGTTTTACCTCATGCTGGAGATAAAACAAATTATCAAATGTTTGATACAATATTTTCCTGTAGGAATACCCTTCATGGATGAAGTATTTACTTGATCTCTAGCCACTTTTCTGGTCTTTTTAATATAGTCCTCCTCGGTCGTTAATTTTTCATTTATAACCAAGGGATTTGGTTAACCTTTTTGCCTCAAAATTTCAAATTTCACCATCAATATGTTAATGGCCAGTTGCATGGTTTATCACTTATCCTCTAGGTTTAGCATCAAATTCCTCTTGGTGAGGACCCTCTTCACTTCCAAAATTGTACCTATTATGTCGGGTAATTTTATTTCTTGCACCTCATACTCGTTCTTGGAGTTGAGGAAATGAATGATGATTGCAGCTTCCTCTGACTTGTCTCCAAGTTCTACTTTGACTCTTTGAATGGCTTCTGTAGCCTACTATATTAAATTAATCTATTCAAAAATATCCTAGATGGATGACGAAGTATCATTGACAGAGTCAATGATATTGGCCCAAAGATGGTCCTTAGCCTGACCTAGAGGTTCTTTCAATGCTAGTTCCTTCTCTAGGATTTTGATTCTTTCAATCATCCTTGTGGACTTCTGTCATTCTTCTTTGTGCATGATTTGGGCATGTTTGTAAATTGTTTCCAGGCTGGTCACTTTTTCGTTAATCTTGTTCATCTCAGTGGTCTGAATGGAAATTTCCTCCATTGCTTTGACCAACCTATTTGCCTCATCACCTGTAGACACTATTGGTATAGACCCTGTTGTTGATGTAGTTGGTGTAGATAGTGGTAGTGTTGTGGCCATTGTAGCTATGGGGGCCAAGGATGCTACCAAGGTAGAAGGTACAACATTGGTAACTGTTGGGATGACAGTTGTAGGAGCATCATCAAGACTAGCTTTTTTGAGCTGAATCAGGCTATCAAATTCTTTCTCCATCTCCTTTAATTGCAATTTAGCTCCAGCTGTACGTCCATCATCTATTCATGATTACTTTCGCTCTCCAGAATCTCCTTTATCTGTGGGTGTGGCAAATATGGCATCTTGAGTTGTTTCTTGAGGAATGTTATATCCTCATTCTTCTTTTTGATCAGCTTTTTAGTAGCCTTAGTGTCACTTGGATCATGGCTGAGCTCAATGACCAACTCCTCTAATGACTTTATCTTGTTTTCTTTGGTCTGTTATGAGGCCTTATCCAATTTGTACTGGGCTATCACATTATCTAGTGAATCCTGCATCCTATGTGCAGCTATGGATTTTCTTGTAAGGGTGGAGTAGATCATTCCTCCAACGTACTTCTGGAACTCTATTTGGTCAATGGAATGAATATCCCTAGCCAATACCTCAAAATCAATCTTCTTATAGTCAGGCAATGTATTTGGTTGCTGAACAGTGGGCTGCAAAAATGATACCTGCACCTTTCCTGCTTGGATGTCAAAGGTTGACATCACCCTTCTCTGCTTGGTTGGTGTATGATTGAAGCATTGGACATATGTCTCTACCTTCAACTTCTCATTTCTCATCTTTATTTCTTTGTACCTGTCTATGATGTCCTTTTCTCTGTCAACTGGCCTAACAAAGGAAGAAACCTCAACACTTTGTTGTCTCTCAATCAATTGAGTGTTGGAGGTTGATGGTTGTTGTGTTTCACCTGATGCAATTGTGCCTTTGCTCCTCTACCCTATTGTTTCAGTGTCTTTTATTTCCACTAATTTAATGTCCTCCTCCTGTTCAGACATAGGATTCAAGTTGGGTCTTTTACTGAGCTCAAACAACTCATGTGTAGTCTCCATGCCAGAACTGGATGCCTCCTCCCCATTCCTCTTTATATTCTTCTCTTCATTGTCTAGGGTCTGTAACACAGGATTAACATTCATTGGTTCTCCTAATTCTGGAACATGCAGGAAAGAGCTCTGGTCAAAATATTTTTCTATATCAATGAGTGTGTTCTCCACATCCACAACTGTGTTATCCATATCAATCAATGTGTTTTCCAACCACTGATATTAGTTGGAAAACTGTTCAATGTCAGGTTTTGATTGATGGATGTAAAGTCCCAATTTGACATCTAGTCTAGCCTCTATGTTATTGCAAATGAATGGGCCCAATTGGTTCTTCATCTTCAACTGGGTCTTCTTCCTAGTAGATAGGAGGTGGACCTCATCAGAGGTGATGATTTGTCTAAAATACTCAAGTGAAAATATCCTCATGGGGAGGTATTTGGGAAACTTGTAAGGGGCTAATTGGCAGCCATAAATCATTATTTCAGTGTGGTTCTCATATAAGTACCAGCCTCCCACCTTATTGTTCTTAGAAAACTACAACACCCTCTTGATTTCTTGGTTGATTCTAGGTTAAGTGTTACTAGTCAGCATGTTCATGACTTGGTAGACAAATGAATCTATAAAGTCTTTGTATGTAAATGCTATGGAGAATTTCTAGATGAAGGGCGTCTAGAAGACAATTGATCTTTCTTTTCCCTTGGTATCCAACTCCTGGATGCTTATAGGGAACTGATCTACTTGGTAATATAGAAATATTTGAAAGAACGTTGAAGAGTACTTGAAATATCTTTCAGTGGGTGGTCTTGTGAATTGTTCATGCATCCTATCTACAATGAACTGAGCATAGTTTTACATGATAGCAGGAGGCTTGCCTAGGGTAAAAACGGACAGGAAGGCTAGGATGACCTCATCCACATTCTCATTTGTAGTGTATCCTAGGATGCATGAGAGCATGGTGATTATATGTCTGTCAGGTTCTGAAAAAATAGCAGCAGCATAGGGTGGGGTATTTGTAGAAGTATGGTGGTCTTCAATGATGAAACTATGGAAGATTTGCCTTAACTTAAGTAGGTTCTGGGTGATAGAGAGGTCCAGTAGGTCTCCAATGGATAAAGGGGTTTGATTTTGGCTCGGTTGTACTTGAAGCACTTGGTTGATGGACTTTGTTGTAATGGTGAATAAGAGCTTCTGAATTGGAGCAACAATAGCTGTTTGGCTAGGGATATAGCAGGCATGACAAAAATGTATGATATCAAGGAATCGGTGGACTTCTGGGAATAGATATTGGGTAAATTAGATTCCCAAAGGTGGATGTCATCGGCATGGTTTAGGAATCTATCCTTACTCCAACAGTGGAGCCTCAGAAGGTTGGCTAGGGTGGCAATGTCTTTTATTTGGAAATCTCTGTGTGCTAGTGCCAAATGGTCGATGTCTAGGTGAGGGGTGGACATAGGTCTGATGTCCAGATGTTGAGCAGTAAAAATGGTCTTTTTAACCTCTATTTACCTTACATTAATTATCAATCCAGGTAATATTTGTTATCTCAAGAGTGTACTCAATCTGAGGACGTCACTTGTTAAGAGTAATGCTAGTAGTATAGTGCTTTGACAAAAGTAAACAAATGTTGGAAACAAACTCTAAATGTAATGGCAAGAAACTGAAATGCTTTGTAACTAAATCATTCACTTAAGAAGCTACAACAATCATCAGTCAAGGATGCAGTAATGATAACTCTTTCCTTTGTAAACTGATGCAAACAAAAATCAATTAAAGAGAAGATCTTCAATCTGGGAACTAGATAGCAATAGCCAATGTTCGCTACAGTTGCAGATCATTCTGTTCACACCAAAGCAAATACTTGAAATGACAATTCAATTAATAGAAAAATGAACAACAATTAATCTATTGAAAAGATCGAATAGCAAAGATTACAGGATTGAATTAAGAAACAATTGTAATCTAAAGGAATTGAGCAGTAATCTTTAACTAGTAAATGAATTGAACACCAAACCAAGAATGGAACAACAAGATTAAGTAAGTATATGAAATAATGAACAATGAACTAAATCAAATGTAAACACACAACAAATCTAGAATGATGGAATCAGTAATATGAGTTTAGCATAATAAATATTAACCATAGTTATAAGGGAACAACAATTGTAGTTACAATAGAATGGTAATCCGAATGAATAGCAATCACAATTATGGGTAAACCATAGCTAAATGAACAACAATACCAATCTGTAAATGAAAAAAAATGTTCCTCTGTAAACGAACAGTAATGTCAATCTGTAAATTAACAACAATGTTACACAGGAATGCCAATCTGTAAATGAACAACAATGTGATTTGATTTCAGAATGAATAGCATAACATTTCAGTTGCAAATGATAATCTTACTATTCCAATACGAATTAAATATAACATAGCCAGTAAATGAAATATCAAGGAACAACAGATTACTGAATGAAGCGAGGAAAGAAAACCAAACCACACATGACTTGTAATAAGAAAATAATGATATAGGAAGCAAGTGATCCACTAGGGCCGAGCCCTTAGACACCAAGGACACACTGCTGTAGTTACTCTAGAATCAAATAACGGAACAACAACGAAGTTTATATATTAATCATAAAAATTGAGTTACAATAATCATTCTTTAAAGAGAGTCGATGATCAAAGTTCAGATTGCACAACAAATTCTATTAATCAACAACAATCCCCTTTGGGCTTGCAGCGCTGTCCCTATTTATAGTGGTCAGGCGGAAATACCAAAAATTTAGATAACTTTGATGTAGCGATCCCTCAGGATCAAAGGACCCTGATGGATTTTCCATATCGTTATTCTTCAGTTATCTCTTCATCCTCTTGCGCTGATATGGGATTTCTTTTTCCTTTTCCTGGCCCATGCACTCTGATCCCAATTGCCTTGTCTAGATGCGGTTCCTTATCAAAGGCATAGCAGTTGGTTTTGCCTTGTCTTTTCCTCTGAAATGATGATCTTCCATTTTCTTCATTTTCTGCATAGAAAAGGGTAATAATTATTCATTTTACGTTGATCATAAATCTCTTTAAGTTTATCATAATCATTAATCGTATGACCATCTTAGAATATAAAGAAGTCATGAATTAAAGGAAGAGATAAATAAATAAGTGGCAATTACATACCTTTTCTAATTCTCAACACACCCCCTTTCTTACCCTTTTTCATGCCCTCATGAAAACATTGTAATTGACATGCAAGGAAGTTAGGGAATAGGTTGGAGAAGTGTTTTCACTCAGTGGTCTAAAACCATGATTTCTAGCTAAGACTTTCAAAATATGCCCTGTCTGACCTTCAGGCAATTCATATAAGGCTCTATATCCTGGTGTAGGATACCAGATGATTGGATGTCAAAACCTACAACCTAACCAAGACGGGCCTTCTCTCAAGAGGAGGTCACCATAGATAACCAAGCGGTCAATAGCTAGCTTAAAATTCTCATAATTGAATGCCTCTCGGTTTTGGAGATTCTGATTGGAAGTCTGGTATCCGAATTTGGTTGCTACTATGGCAAGGTCTTTGATGGTTAGGAAGTATCCTACCCCTTTTCAAATGACTGTTGTGTGAATAGGTCCCAATGTCTGGATCACACCCTGCATTCTCATTAAGCTCCTATGTTTATTCCATAGTTGCAATGGGTTTCTAGGTTCACCCCTTACCCACAAATATAACCCATTATCCTATCTTTGGAAGGTATTGTATCCTTTAAGCCACTTTATCTGGTTCATAGCAAAATAAATAAATGCTTCAAGCTGGATATCACCCACAAAAGGGCTAGGGTTCTTTTTTGTTTCTCCATCTAACACAAGATTATGTAAATAAAATTCGCATAACAATCACTAAACTTTCACCCCGTATTGTTTACAATAGTTTATGAAATCATCAATGGTTTTTATCTTTATAGGCACCCCTACCTTGACAGCCTTAATTTTCAATTGTAAATATCTTTCCATAAAAAACAAAGCATAGTTTTTGGCAGGTGCCCTACACACTAGAACATCAGTATACAAATAACATAAGGTATCCATTTGATTCATAACTGTGTCTAGTCCATGGATTACCTTTTTGACTTTTTCCTCTGCCCTTCACCAACCATCGAAGGCCTGGCTTTCTGATGCATTGATGTTCTTTAGCTTCTGTTGTAACTTCTGATATTTTTCTTGAGGGGGTTTTTCTATTATTTGTTGGGCCTGTGCCAGATCGTTTTGTAGAGTTACTATCCTTGAATCATTATCCATCGTGAAATTTTTGGGCCGGATACTTGGATCTCCTTATTGCAACATCTGGATTTTATAGTCTGTGTTTCCTTCTCACAAACTGTTTGGTTGGTTGTAATGCTAGAGGACACTCCCTCTATTTGGACTTCCTTATCATAAACTAGTGTGTTGTCTGTTTGTACTTCTGCATTTGCGATAGCCAAATGTTGTTCCTTGCGATTTTGAATAATAACAGGTTTGACTTGAGTTCTCTTGGTCTTCTTCTTATGGGATTTTGCCTGGGTGGCTGCACTCTTTGGACCAGGGGTTCCTTTTGAGATCTTCCCCATTTTGAAGACTCTTATTTGTTGGTGAAGTGGTTTAATTACATTAAGCAATCTCTGTTGTTCCTTTCGCAACTTTTTAATTTCATTTGTTTTCTTAGAAGGAACAACTATTACTTTTCTTAGGCCTAGGCTTTGTACTTCAGGTATTGTACCCTCACCTTGGCTAATTTCCTGTTGCAAATAATACTGAGAGGAAGGGTGAAGCAGTATTATCAAATTTTTTCCAATAAACACTTGCAGATCTGACTAATGAAACTTGTATATACCTTCCTGATTTTAATGTAATTTATTCTTTAGATGTTAACCCTTAATATGTATGTCAGAACCATATAATAATAAACAGGAACAAGAAACATAGACAATCACACCAAAGAACACCAGATATAAGGTGGAAACCCAATGTGGGTGAAAACCACCTTCTGCAATATGTCTCTATCTTCTTTCAAATAGAAACTTCTTTTTAAAATGATTTTGTACTGGTGTAGTCCTTTGCCAGTATGCAGGCTGCAACCTGTAGAGAGCTACAACCTTTTCTCATTTTCCAACTTCTCTTGGAAGGGAGCTACAACCCCCTTATCTCTTGTACTAGCTAAGATACTAGTACATAGGTGCTGACCTATAGAAGGCTACTACCTTCTCTTTCTTCGAGGGACCACGTTTCAAAAATTTTCAGACTGGATCCAAAACATCAAGTACATGTGCATCACCCAATATCCTTTAAACAAATAACTTCTCAGAATGTAGTAACCAGAAAATAACACCAGTAACCATACACTAGTTTAAGCCCAGGTCTTTGTAGAAATAGATAAAAGACAGCTAAAATATATTTTAGAAAAGGTCTGCAACTTCACCAAAGGAAACCTGTGGATATCTACACTTCTGTCGTGATGAGTCTGTGTAACTCTGCACTTTCACTGTCTATTGTTTAATGCACCTTCGCAACTGCTCCGCTGATTCAACTGCACACCTCCGCACCTACTTCTTCTCTTGTTCTGCGCACCTTCGCACCTGCTTTCCCTGGTGCTGCGCACCTCCGCACTGTAGTGTTACTGCTCCTGCGTACCTCCGGATTTAGATAGTTTATTAGTTCTCAACCATACCTTAGACTATCGAAATCACAGATCCATTCATGTGTCAAAAGGGATCCCAACTCTTCAGTAGATCTGACTTATAATGCTCTAGTTTCTCCTTGATTTAGATTCAACTATGTCTCACCAACCGATTATCAGAAATTCAGATCTTGCTCTCCTTAAGATTTTCAACTCAACTGTACTCATCCAAATGATCTCATTTCCTTTTTATAGGCTACGCCTCACTCAAAACCATGGAGAAAAACCATTGAGAAACAATACCAAGGACCCAATACCTGGGTTCAACTCATTTGGATGCAATACCATGGACCAAAACCATAGGATAAAAAACTGTTTGACTAATACCATGAACCAACCATAAAATTTCCCACGTGCGTGCACTTTTCTCTGCATGAAAGTGCATGGAATTTTCTATGCATGAAAGTGCGTGAAATTTAGGTTCACACCTTTTGTGTGGGAGACTTGTGAACATATCTGCACCTTTTCTATGGTTCTCCTACACAACCTGCCGATGACCGCATCTTTTGACCTGTGCACCTGCGGAACCAGAAGATAGCTTTGTTGCACTATAATTTATCATCTGAGATGAGTGGATTGCCATCAAGTACAACATATGTATCATAATGCCAACAATCTCCCCCTTTGGACTTGATGGAAAAAACAACCAATCACTCTCCCCCTTTGACATCAAGGGCAAAGGGGCAGACTACCATACTACCCCTGAGTACGGGCTGAAAACTCTGAACGAGCTCCCCCTTTGTATATGCTCTGTGCTGAAATGTTGTCTGCAAGAAAGAACATGACTCCATACATCATAAGTAACCTTCCTATCATCAAGACTCATACATACATCCATCTTCCATCCAAGTGATAATACACAAGATAAACAAAAATCATTCATCCCAGGCATAGTGGGGAAACCAAAATAGGCCATTACATCACCTTGATGTGAAAAGAAGTACATGACATAGAGACAAGAACAACTATCATCAGTAGAATCATCCTTCAGACCAACACACATTGATCTACTCCACCCAAAAACTCTTGAGAAATTAAACCAAGGACTTCTAAGATAATGTGAACAATGCATCATTAGAAGAATATATGCTCCCCCTGAACCTGTGCCAGATGATCTCTGATAGACCCATTCGACCCACATAGATTGGAAAATGTACGCATATCCACCTGTGTACAACAGACAAGATTCAATAGTAGGATGACGCATCAACAACCCCCAGCTTTTGTCTGAGGTATTCAAATGTCTCCCTAGGCAATGGTTTGGTGAGTGTATCAGCAACTTGTTCCTTGGAGGGAGCATACTCCAATTTGACCTTTTCTCCCAGCACTTGTTCCCAAAGAAAATGATACTTGATTGGTATGTGCTTGGTCTTTGAATCCATGACTGGGTTCTTTGAAATGTTGATTGCACTTTTATTATCACATAAGATGGATATAGGTGGAGTACAAGTGATTTGAAAATCCTGCAAAATTTGCATCATCCAAAGGAGTTGTGTGCAACAAGATGCAACAGCCACATATTCTGCTTGAACTGTAGACAAAGCAATTGAGCTTTGTTTCTTGCGGAACCAAGATACTAATCTGGAACCCATAAAGAATGCACCACCACGAGCATTTTTTATGTCATCCACGCTTCCAGCCCAATTTGCATCTGTATAAGCATGAAGAGTGAGATATGTATCTCTAGGAAACCATAGACCATAGTTTTGAGTTCCTTGAGGATACTTGAAAATTCTCTTTACTGCCTGAAGATGAGTTTCCTTTGGATTTGCCTGAAATCTTCCAACTATTCCCACTACATGCATGATGTCTGGTCGGGTTCTTGTCAAATAGAGAAGACTACCAATCATAGATCTATAGATTGGTTGACGCACTGCTACCGAGTCATCATTTGCGCTGAGGCTGCATCCTGTCACTATCGGGGTACATACAGGTTTCGAATCCTCCATCCCATATCTCTTCAAGATCTGCTTGAGGTACTTGGTTTGAGATAAGAAGATACCACCTTCATTTTCTTGGATTTGTAAACCAAGAAAATATGTCAGCTCGGCAATCATGGACATTTCGAATTCTTTCTGCATCACCAAGGAAAATTTTTGACTCATATCTTCTTCATTGCTATCAAATATGATATCATCAACATACACAACAAGTATTAGCAATTTGTCATTTTCAATTTTTATATAAAGATTGCTATCTGCTGATACTTTTGAAAAACCTTGTTGATGAAGGTATTTGTCCAAAACATAATACCAAGCCCTTGGAGCCTGTTTAAAACCATAGAGAGCCTTCTTAAGTTCTTATACAAGTTTTGGATCATTTCCAAGAATGAATGCATCTGGTTGCTCAATGTACACTTCTTCTTCTAAGTCTCCATTCAGAAAGGCAGATTTAACATCCATTTGAAATACTTTGAATTTCTAAAAGCTAGAGAGAGCAAGGAACATTCTGATGGCCTCAAGTCTAGCAATGGGAGCAAAAGTTTCTTCAAAGTCTATTCCTTCTTGTTGAGCATACCCTTTACAAACAAGTCTGGCCTTATTTCTAACAACTTCCCCATTTTCATTCAACTTGTTTTTCAATATCCATTTTGTCCCTATCACATTCTTATCTTTTGGTCTAGGAACGAATTCCCAAGTGTTGTTCTTTTCAATCTGCTCAAGTTCAACATCCATAGCCTTGACCCAACATTCATCTTTACATGGCTCTTTTACATTTTGTGGCTCAGTGGACGAGATTAATGCCAAATAACTTGAAGCTTCTGCTATTGTTCTTCTTGTTTGTTTACCAGCCTCTTTCTGCTCCAAAATCGGAGATTCTGGATTATTCTTCTGAACATACCTGGATGGATTCTTTTCTTCTACCCTTATCTGTTCTTCTGGTGCCTCATAGGTCTCTTCTTCTTCATCATGAATCTGATTTGATGTTGATGGATAGTCCTCTTTACCTTAGAAATCTTCAAATATTACCTGCCTAGGAATGTCTTCGTCTTCATCAACCACTACATCAATAATTTCAACAATTTTTCCAAGCCTTTTATTGTAACACTTGTATGCTTTGTTGTGGGGAGAGTAACTGAGAAGAATGCCTTCATCTGCTCTAGGTTCAAACTTGCCAAGGTTTTCATCAGTATTTTTGATGTAGCATTTACTCCCAAAGTTTTTGAAATATTTAACCGAAGGAGTCTCACCATACCATAGTTTGTGAGTCTCAGTGACGGTCACTCGGACATTTGTCTTGTTGAGAATAACAACTGCAGCAAATGCAGCTTCACCCCAGAAATATGTTGGAGTTCCAGACTCATCCAACATAGTATGAGCCATTTTTCGAACTGTTCTATTCATTATTTCCACTACTCCATTTTGCTCAGGAGTCCTTGCAGTAGAGAATTATCTTCTTATTCCATGTTCTTTAGAAAAATCGAAAAATTCATTTGAGGTAAACTCCCCACCTCTATCAAACTTGGGGCATTTAATTTTGTGATCTGATTCGTTTTCAACCAAACCCTTGGAGGATTTGAATTTTTCGAAGGTTTCATCTTTGTGCTTCATAAGTCCTATCCAAACCATCCTTGAATAGTCATCAATGAATAATATAAAGTATTCTTCTCCCCGAGGTGACCTTTTCCTAGACGGACCACATACATCAGTATGGATGAGCTCAAGTGGCTTGCTAGCTAATCGTTCCTTCTCAGGGAATTTAGTTCTGGTTTGCTTACCAAACTGACATGACTTGCATATTGTATTGTCTAGAATTCTAATGTCTAGAAGACCACGAACTGCTTGACATTTGCATCTTTCCTTATCCATTAGAAGCTTAAATGCCCCAACCTCTTGTGCCATAGCCAATATTCATCATTCTTGCTCGGATAGCATTGTTGTTTTCCTTCTTTGAATATGTATAGATTATTTGGAGTTCTTATGCCTTTGATCACTGTTTCTCCTATATCCAAATCCCGAACACTACATCCATTTGATCGAAATATTACCTTTGTTCCTTGATCACACATCTGACTGACACTCAATAGATTATGATTTAAGCCATCAACATACATAACATTTCCAGCTTTGACCTTTTCTTTCAATAGAACAGAACCTTTACCTTTTATGAGCACAGGGGTGTCATTTCCAAATGAGACCTTCTTCTCCTTTTCTAAGGCACTATATGACTGAAGTTTTTCCTTATCACCCGTCATATGTTTTCAACATCCACTGTCAATGTACCATTAACTTTCTTACCCTTCCACATATAAGGCTATACCACATCTTTCTGGGTGTAGTTCTTTCATTCTGCATGTTTTTGTACTTGAGGCTTGTTCCTTCTGAGTTGTTTGCCGAAACCTGCTCCTGCATTCAGAATCTTCATGACCAAAGTTATTACAAATAGAACATTAAATTTCGTTTTCAAGGGAAGAAAAGTTATTGTAGGTCCTTTTTGTGATTCCAGTCATGCTTCTTCATTTTTGAGCTTCTCTAGTCATGATTGTCTGATAGGAAACACATTGAGCTACTTTGTGACCAAAGTTGTGACAAGAGAAGCATTGGCCATTGAAGAAACTCCTGCGATTACCAAATCTACCAACCAAATGATTGTAGTTTCTATTGCCATCCATTGCTGAGGCAAATTGAGAAGATTTTACCTGTTGCTGGTTGTAACTTATGTTCATCCTTAAGGTGGATTGCCCCCAATTTACCTGGTAGTCTTTGTTTAGTCATGAGGCAAATTGTCCCTGATTTACCTAGTGATCTCCATTGGGCCTTTGCTCACTCCTCCTTGCTGCATCAAGATAACTTTTGAAGGTGGATGGTTTCTGCGCTTGAGATGTTTCTTCATTATATCCCAGACCTGTCTTGATTAGGGGAGAACGTTGCACATTGATAATCTCATCTAGAGTTTCAGATCCTTTAACAAATCTAAGATTAAGAGCTTTTGTTTTCTCAATCTCTTTTCTAAGTCCCACAATTTCACATTCTAACTTTTCGTGATGTTTTTCTCTTTCAGCCAGTTGAAATTGGAGAGTATCAATAATCATATTATTCTCTTCTAAACAAATTTTGAGTTTAGAAATCTTTTCATAAAGACCTTCTTCATCTATAACATCCATGAAATCATCATCTTCAAAAGCCATTAAAAGTCTAAAATTATTACCTCGTTCATCTTAATCACTATTTGAGAGTCCATCACTGTCTTCATGAGTGTAGTAGCTTTTCTTACTTACATTTTGTTTCTTGTTCCATCTAACAGGTTCCTTACCTTTGTCAAGCTGATCTTTGTGAGGACACTTGGCAGCATAGTGGCCAACTCTTCTACAACCAAAGCATTTGAAGAGTAACTTACCTCTGAATCTTCTAGCACCCCGTTGAAGGTTCTTGATAAAATTTGATTCTTGCTCTTCTTCTGGCATATGTCATGACTCATAGTAATTTCCTTTTCCTAAAGCCTTGAATGCAATTTCTCTCCTATCTGATGGTCCTCCTTTCCTCATTTTGTAAGCAGTTAGAATTCTGTGTAGTTGTGACATGGTAATTTTCTGTAGATTCTCCTTTTCTTCTATTGCAGAAACTTTTGATTCAAACTTAGGAGACAAAGATCTTAGAACCTTTTCAACCACAACAGCCTCTTTTATTTCTTCACCCAAGTTTTTCATACAATTAACCATCTCATCTATTCATAGGAAATAGTCAGACATACTTTCATCATTGTACATTCTGAGATTTTCATACTGAATTCTGAGGGTTTGAAGTTTTGCTCTTTTTACCTGTTCATCTCCTTCATAGCTCAGAATGATCTTGTCCCATATTTCTTTTGCGGTTTTATACTAAATAACCTTGACGAATTATGATTGAGATAGACATCCTAATCAAGTATTGACAGCCTTTGCATTTGTTTCAAACTGCCTCTTCTCAGCCAGATCTGTGGGAGTTGCTGATGTAAAAGTGTACCCTGTATCTATGATATCCCAGACTTTTGTACCAAGAGATTGAAGATAGGCAGTAACTCTTACCTTCCAATAGATGAAATTGGTCCCATCAAAAATTGGTCGCCTGATCGATGCTTCTCTCTCATAGTTGCTCATGATGATAAATCTTCCTTCAAGCGATCAAGCCTCTTCTGAAGGACATGCTCTGATACCAATTGTTGGAAATAATACTGAGAGGGAGGGGGTGAATCAATATTATCAAATCTTTTCCAATAAACACTTGCAGATCTGACCAATGAAATTTGTATATACCTTCCTGATTTTAATGTAATTTATTCTTTAGATGTTAACCATTAATATGTATGTCATAACCATATAATAATAAATAGGAACAAGAAACATAGACAGTCATACCAAAGAACACCAGATATAAGGTGGAAAACAAATGTGGGTGAAAACCACCTGTTGCAATATATCTCTATCTTCTTTCAATTAGAAACTTCTTTTTACAATGATTTTGTACTGGTGCAGTCCTTTGCCAGTACGTAGGCTTCAACCTACAGAGAGCGACAACCCTCTCTCGTTTTCCAGCTTCTCCTGGAAGAGAGCTACAACCCCCTTAGCTCTTGTACTAGCTAAGATATTAGTATGTAGGTGATGACCTATAGAAGTCTACTACCTTCTCTTTCTTCCAGGGACCATGTTTCATAAATTTTCAGACTGGATCCAAAACATCAAGTACATGTGCATCACCCAATCTCCTTTAAACAAATAACTTCTCGGAATGCAGTAACCAGAAAATAACACCAGTAACCAGACACTAGTTTAAGCCCAGATCTTTGCAGAAACAGATAAAATACAACTAAAATATATTTTAGGAAAGGTTCGCAACTTCACCGAAGGAAACCTGCAGATATCTACACTTCTACTGTGACGAGTCTGCGCAACTCCGCACCTACTCCACTGATTCAACTGTGCACCTCCGCACCTGCTTCTTCTTTGGTTCTGCACACCTTCGCACCTGCTTCTTCTCTGGTGCTGTGCACCTCCACACTACGTCATTGCCGCTACTGCGCACGTCTGGATTTAGACAGTTTATCAGTTCTCAACCATACCCCAGATTGTCAAAATCACAGATCCGTTCATGCGTCAAAAGGGATCCCAACCCTTCAGTAGATTTGACTTATAATGCTCTGGTTTCTCCTTGATTTAGATTCAACTATGTTTCACCAATCGATTATCAGAAATTCAGATCTTGTTGTCCTTAAGGTTTTCATCTCAATTGTACTCATCCAAGTAATTCCCTTTTCTTTTTATAGGTGAGGCCTCACTCAAAACCATGGACCAAAACCATTGAGAAACAATCCCAAGGACCCAATACTTGGGTTCAACTCTTTTGGATGTAATACCATGGACCAAAACCATAGCATAAAAAATTATCTGACTAATACTGTGAACCAACCATAAGATTTCCCATGTGCATGCTCTTTTCTCTGCATGAAACTACATGAACTTTAGGTTCACACCTTTTGTGTGGGAGACCTACGAACATATCCGCACCTTGTCTACGGTTCTCCTGCGCAACCTGCCGATGAGTGCATCTTTTGGTCTGTGCACGTGCAGAACCAAAAAATAACTTTTTTGCACTATAATTTATCATCTGAGATGAGTAGGTTTCCATCAAGTACAACATATGTATCATAATACCAACAATCTCCCCCTTTGGACTTGATGGCAACAACAACCAATCACTCTCCCCCTTTGACATCAAGGG
>APFE030730441.1:0-34005 GCA_000404065.3 Pinus taeda
CTCCTATTCCAACTAAAAACTTTACAAAATATCCCCAAAATCCATATGTATTTGCATCTTATTTTCATATTAGAGTCATTTTTGCTTGGATTGACTTCTCGTCATCCTTGAAGAGTTTCTTTTTATCTTTTTTCCAACTTGGTTCCATTTCGACTTTTCCGAAGAGTCTGACTTTCCAATTTTCTTTGATTGGTTTTGTTGACATATTCATTCTTTGAAACCAGGGAAGGATCACCCTCATCCATTTCATCTGCCCAAGGAGGGACATGATCAAACTTTTTTCCTGTAGGGAAATCCTCAAAGGAAATGGGCAAAGAATCACTCGTATCCAAAATTGGATGCACACCATTGAAATCCTATTCCTCAAGAGAACTCATATAAGAAGAACTTGGGCAAGAATTCAATTTACTATCTTTTACTAAAATTTCATAAGCTTCTACATTATTGCTTATCTGAACTTGGCTTGCTGTTAGAAATTTTGATTCTATTTGGAATTTGTCTACTTTGCTAAGAGTTGAAGGAAGATCCTCTTTTTAGATTGTTTAGTAATATTAGTTTCTGCCCTCCCACCAATGAGGTTTATGACTGGTATTCTTAGCTTTATTCTTCCTAGCATTGGAACAAGATTTGAGAGGAAAACTAGTCTCATAGCCAACCCTACAACGAAAATATATTTTTGTAATCTAGTTTTACATCCATATATATATACGAGGACTTCTTAACTTGATTTTATTTGGAAAATCTTTACTGAAATCCATTTCCACATATATGCAAGCATATGTGGACTTCAAATAGAGTTTTGTATCATCACTTCAGTAGTAGAAACTACCTAAATCATTACCAATTGCAGTCAAAGAAGCATGATTTCACAAATTCAAAGGAATATTAAGGAGCCTTACCGAAATCAAAGTAGTCGATATTGAAGCGGTGAGGGGGTTAAAAGAGGGAAACCAAGGGTGCATAGAGAGCCCTTCCCTAGCCCATAACCATGGGAAAAATATGGAAATTAAAGTTTTGTCTTCAACTTTGTCAGATATAAGAATAAAAAAACCTCTTTTCAATGGGTAGATGTTTAGAGCATAAAAAATTAGAGCCTTCCATTTCTCAGAAATCCAGCAATAAAGGTCAATGAGCCTTGGCCATAGACCATTGAACTTGAAAAATAATCCAAATTCTCAAAAGAAAATTGCCTCATTAAGAGCCTCAACCACTACTAGCATCTCAATCATAGGAGCTTCAAAAACTAGAATCGCAAAGGAGAGGGGTCCAAAAGTAGATTTCGGAAAGTCATTCACAGAAGAAGAAGGCAACCTCGGAGGACGGAAACACAAAGAAACCCTCACAACATCTCATAATGATAAATGGGTAGAGGAAAATATCTTGGTGACTACAGAGGATGAATTTGCATGAGAATTGTCAACATTTGATTCCACAACTAGGATCTTGATTCCACCTAATGAAGCAGGGGATTTAAGTGAACTCTTCCAAAAATCTGTAGAAATTCACAAGGAGAGCATAACGGAAGGAAGAGCAAACACAATAGTCATGACCACTTGAGAATATGATGAGTCAGATGCCATATGAACCATAAAATGCAAAGACAACAGGAAGGGTGATCGACTAAGGCCAAACCCTAGCTCCCACGACATAGGAGGAATGCTTTTTCCCCATTTATTTATAACAATATTTAATCTATAATAATATTTATTAATAAAATAGTAAATGTTCTTGAAAAATAATAATAATATTATTATTATTAATTAATATTAATATTGTTATTAAAATAATATAAATAATAATATATTAATATTGTCATTCAAAACAAAATTATCTTTTTCAATAGTAATATTTTTACTCAAATTTTAATTAATTATTACCATCATTCTAAATTGAATGCTAATTTAATATTAATATGAATATAAGTTAGGGTCCAAAGAGTAAAAACTAGATAAATTAATAAAAATTATTATTCTAATTATATTATTCTTATGAATATTAATCAAGTACTAAAATTGTTATAAAGGGAAAAGCTCAAAAGAGAAATGGGGAAGGGGAAAAGGGGGAGACAAAAGAGGGAAAGCACAAGGCTACGTCAAAGAGTAAGGTTACACATAAGCTTAAGTCCATTTTTTTGGTTAAAATTTTTAATGTTCTTTTCAATTTCGATGACTTCACTAATGAGACAAGCAATGTGGAAGGGTATAGATACAAAAAATATATTTTCGTCAAAGTGGATGAGGTTCTTGGTACTATGAGAGTGTTCATGAATGGTTGATTTAGAGATATTTTATGGATATTTTCAGTCATGTGCTCTTTAGTACAAGCCTTAAAAGATGTTATGTTTGGCCTATGTAATATTTTTCACAAGAAAGCGGTGATTCGGGTGGATATTGGTGCCCACTCACCTATTCCACTTAGATCCCCACCACTGTTTCTTTCAATTTTTCAGTTTCCTTAATTGTAACACAATTTACTATTTTTGGCAATTTTCAGGTCCTGAACTTCAGAGTCGTTTTGAAGGCTATAAACAAAGGTTTTTTGGAACACAATCAAACATTGGGGTTTGATTTATCGTTATAGTCAAAAGTTGTAGTCCTCATATAGATATTTCTAATGAGGTATTGTGGGTGTTAAATGGAGATCATATGAAAAGTTACAACCCCGAGAAGTTAATGTACCAATTTACCCAAACAGGGCCCGTAGTTTTGACACTTCATCTCCTAGGGTTAGGTTTTTGGATGTTTAGGCTTTTTCCTTGTTTCTCAATAATAAGTATGCCTTCAAGCCTCATTATAACACAGTTCAGAGGCATGGAGCTACCACATATCTTCTCCTAGATAAGCTACCATTGTTCGAGATATTTTATTTCCATTTTTGTATATAAGCATATTTCAGTTCTTTGATATTAATGAAATCAATTTTTATTTATGTTTCATCTCTACGTATATGTGTATTTATGTATCTTGTTGTGTTCATGCATTAGTCCGGATCAAAGGGATTTCATCGACTCTAGGGCCAAGCAAGGGGGTGTATTTGTTTTTAAAAGGCCTAAAGGGTTGTCTTAAGGTGGTTTGGGGTTTGAATTTTTTTTTAATATTCTTATTTCATAGGATCTTTGAAATTTGGTTGGTAAAATCATGAATATAAGGAAATGTAATTTTGGTTAAGTGGGGAGATGAAGAATTGGTTTAGGCTTTAGGATTGAGGGCTAAGTGAAACAATTTTCTGATTTGGGAGGCAATAGTCATTGGTTTGGAGGGCTTTGGTCAAGTTGAGACATTCCTTTTTAAAGTGTTGGGGACTAGAGATGTGAAGGGCTCAATTCACTAAGGATTTATGGATTGCATTTTTCGAGTTAGGTGGTGATGGGAATGAGCATGAAGGTATCTATTAGTATGAGTCATTTTCCTATATCATTGATAGAAGAAGGAGCCATTCGGAATTTTAGACACAAGAACTTTGAGGAACAAAAGGGAGTTTTTGACTTCTATTTCCATGGTAAACTGAATATGGCGAGATATTTTGTTAAGGTGGTTAAGCAAAGAATGCAAAGCTGGGATGGCATGGGACCAAATAATAAATATATCATCAACAAACCACTTTCAACATTAAGGTTCTAAATGGAAGCTATCTAAGTCTCAAGATTCAAAGGATTCTATGAAGATGTTGATACTACTAGGCAAAACGAATGAGCACATGGTAGTTCCTTTAGTTTTTTCATAAAAAACACCTTTAAAGGAAAAGAAGGTAGAGAAAAGACAAATTATGTTCAAGGTAAGGGTTTCAAAATTAACCAAGTTAGTAGTTATTTCAATTGCCTCATGAATGGTAATTTTAGTAAAGAGGGAGGCAACATAAAAACTAACAAAGACATAAAGCTTATTTAGATGGAGTTGTTTAATGTTAGTAATAAAATATGAGTATTTGATAAATGAAGAGGTTTTCCTAATGAAGGGTTAGACCTTTTGATCAAGTCATCAGGATAAGGTGTAAGTGGGGGTGCCAATTATTAGAGATCCAGAGAGATGCACAAGAGTGAAACCATTTCTCATTGATCAAATTGCTTGGACAACCAGTACATTAATAGGCACACATAGAAAACCTCTAGGAAAATCTAGATCCAAATAATTCGGATCACCAACTCACAACACAAACTACGAAGACACAACTCATGACAAATAAACTGAAACACTAACTATGAGAACATAGCTCATCAAATCTAGCTGGACTCACCATTTTTACATTATTCCAACACCCCCCCTTAATGGAGAAATGGATTTTCAACAATGTCTTTCTGTTGTCTACATATTTCAAAGTTCATCTTTCCAAGAGGCTTGATGAAGATGTGAGCTACACTCTCACTTGTATTACAATAGACTAAATGAATCTCATTTGATTGTATCTTTTGCCTTACAAAATAAAATAGAACTTTGGTTGTCACATTTGATACATGTTGGTCCTCTTTTTTTGTTTGTCCAATATCTTTAAGAATCCTCCTTAACCAAATAGATTCACAAGTTTCATTGATCAAGGCTTTGTATTCTTCTTCTATGGATGACAAAGAAATAACCGGTTGTTTCTTGCTGCTCCATGATACGATCCCTAATCCTAAATTGAATGCATACATAGAGTTTGATATTCTATCATCGAGATTTCTCGCCCAATCTGAATAAAAAAAAAAACCTGCCAACTCAACATCAGATTCATCAGCATACAAAATACGAAAATAAAGTGTTTCTTTCAGATATCGAAGGACTTTATTTGTTGCTTTTGAATGGCTTTTACAAGGCTTAGCCATAAACTGACTAAGGATGCTAACAATATTCTATATTTGGCCTGGTAGTGGTGAGGTAGTTCAAAATGCCCACCAATTGACGATACAAATTTCCATTCACCTCTTTAGATCCATGATCATTGTACAAATTAGAATTATGTTCCAAAGGTGTATACATTGGTTTGCATTCAAACATATGGAATATTTCAAGGATTGTATTTACATATTTTCTTTGTGTGATGATTGTCTTACCATATTCCCTCCAAATTTCAAGACCGAGACAATAATGAAATTCACCAAGATCCTTCATTTCAAATATTTGTTACCACTGAATTTTAATTTCTTCAATCAACCTGAATGCAGTTCTTATTATGATAACATCATCAAGATATAAAGATATCAAGGAAATATTCCCATCTTCATCTTTCTTGATGTACAAGTTAGGATCACTAATTCTTCTCACAAAGCCTTTTTCATAAAAGAATGAATCAATTTCACATAGCAAGATCTTGGTGCTTGTTTCAAACCATAAAAAGCTTTCTTTAACCTTCAAACAAGATGCTCATGCCCCTATTTTACAAACCCTTCAGGATGAACCAAATAAACTTCTTCTTTTAATTCACCATTCACCATTCAAGAAAGCGGATTTGACATCCAATTGATGTATTTTCCAATTTTATTTTGTAGCTAATGAAATCATGATTCCAATTGTATTAAGTTTAGCTATAGGTGCAAAAGTATTTTCATAATAAATGCCTTCTTTTTGTCAATATCCTTTTGCAACCAATCTAGAATTATACTTATCAATATTGCCATCAGCGTTAAAATTTGGTTTGAACAACTATTTGCATCGTATGGGAACTTTATCTTTGGGCAATTATGTTAATTCCCATGTGCCATTCTTCATTATAGAGTTATATTCCTCATCCATTGTATCTCTCCATTCTTTATATTCTTTAGCTTCTTCATAAATTTAAGGTTCTACAACATTCATTACATGAAACATCAATGCATAATCTTTATACCTTATAGGAGGTTGAATTTGACATGATGTCTTCCTTGGAGTTATACTTCTTTCATCCTTATTTCTTATTTGTGGAGTCTCTTGTCCTCTTATTGGAGTGTCATGACAGCTAGATGCTTCCTTCTCTTGAACTTGTTCTTGTTCAAAACTTGCTTCTATTTTGACATAATCACCAATATCATGCCATACACCTGTATTATTCATTTTATCACCTACAACTACATTTTCATGAAACATCGCATCCCTACTTGCAAGAAATCTTTATGAACTGGGATCAAACAACTTGTATTTTTTTTATTATCACAATATCTAATTAATGTGCACTTAATTTATTTTCCATCAAGTTTTCTTCTTTTATCTTTTGGAATATGAGAAAATGCCTTGCATCCAAACATGGTTAAATGATTCACTTTTGGTTTATATCCATAAACTGTTTCAAAAGGTGTTTTCAGATCTAAACTTTTGGTTGGACTCCTATTTTTCAAATAAACAACAGTACTAACGACTTCAACCCAAAAACCATTAGAGATATGTTTACCACGAAGCAAGGCACGTGCACATTCCATTAGTGTTTTTCTTTTCCTCTTAGAAACTCCATTTTGTTGAGGTGTATGAGGTACTATAAATTGTTGCAGAATCCCATGAATTTTACAATTTTGATTGAATGCTCTTGATTTGTATTCTCCCCCCTGATCAAATCTAAGAATTTTAATGTATTTCCCATTTTTTTTCCACCGTGTTTTTGAATTCCTTAAAATACTCAAAACATCACTTTTCTTTCTTATGAAATAGACCCATGTATATCTAGATCGGTCATCAACAAAAATAATAAAATACAATGATCCTCCAAGAGATCTAGTTTGCATAGGTCCACACACATCAGTATGAATTAATGCAAGTATTTATCTTTGTCTTTTTCTTCATGTACTGGAAATTCCTCTTTATTTTGCTTGCCAAGTGCACATGCTTCGCATTCAACATGATTATTCTTCATAACTAGAAGACCTTCACCATTATTTTTTTTTTAAGTAACATCAAATCATTGTGATTTAAATTCATATACTTTGATGTCATAACTCTTTTGTTGACATTGGTGTAGATGCCAATGCTTGATGCCATGTCCTGGTCACATCCACCTTATAAACGCCTCCAACTCTAGTACCTCTGGCAATAACCTTGTAGTGATCTTGGATATCCTTAACAACAAACTGTGATTTTACAAATTCCACCTTTAAATCTTGATCAACAATAGTATAAACAGAAGTTAAATTATTTTTTATACCAGGAATGTACATCACATCATGGATCTGTCTCTCTTGTCCATTAGGAAACATCACACCTATTATTCCATAACCTTGAACTTTAAGGGATTTGTTATCTACTAGATAAACACATGTTCCATCAATGTTCTCATGATATTCATCGAACCAGTCTTTATTACAAGACATATGGAGTGACACATCAGAATCAATGAACCAAGCATTCACATCATTAGTCTCAATAGACAATGCAGCGTCAGAAACAAACAATCTGAGATTTTTAAATCCATCATTGATTGAGGTGTCTTTGTCCACAAAATTCTGATTATGTCTTATGTTTCTCTATTTAGACTCATTATATTTCCTTTTATAGCAATCTTTAGCATGATGTCCAGGTTTGCCACAATAATAACAATCATCATTTCTCTTATCATGAACTGGAAATTTATATTGTGCCATACCTTTCTTCTTTGCTTGAAACTTGTCTCCTTTTCTTTTGTCCCATTTCTTTCCTTTGTATGGCTTCTTACCCTTGGCAACCAATGCCAAATTTGAATTGTTTGAGCCCAAATTGAAGTTCTTCATCCTCTCTTCATCTTGTAGAAGAATACTTGTCAATTCATCAAAAATAGGAGGCTTCTCTCTAGCTCAAAAACTTGAAACAAAAATTTGATCATATTGCACTAAGCCATTTAATGTGATGGTGACAAAGTCAGTATTGGACACCCTTTCACCAATGTCTCCTAACATATCACTTAGCTCTTTGACACGAGAAATGAAATTGCTTATACTTTCATTGATTTCCATAATTCACAAACGCTTGGTCTTAAAGAAAAAAATTCGGTTGGTATTAGATGTTTCATACAAGCTTTCGAGAACATCCCATGTTTCTTTGGATGTTCTGGAGTCCTTAATATGAAGAATGATGTTGTCCTTAACTAACATTCGTAGCAATACCTTGCCGTTTTTTCTCATTTTTCCCAATCTCGAATAATTACATTTTTAATATAAAAAATATAATAAGATTTTCTCATTATGATGAAATTTTTTAATTTATAATTGATTTTGTTATATAATTGGTCAATATCATGGTTTATCAATACTCCTAATATGACATGTGTTGATATCATTATTTTTAAATTAATTAATTTGAGTTAAATTAAGTAAAATAACTAATTGGAAAATAAATCTTAACCTTTGATGTGTATACACTATGAATATTACTACATATTTCATAGAAATTAAATCTCTGTCATCCACCTCATTACTAAGGATAGAGCCTTTAGAACTTTAATTGAAATATCAATAATTATTCCGTGCATTGTATGGCCTTAATATTCTATAGCTATTCCAGTTGTCCATTTTTAATTAATTTAGTTAATTTAAAAAAAATCAAGTGAACCAAGTATCATAACAAAGTTGATTCCCACTTTTTTTTTCCGTATAGTATTGATAAACCCATGGTATTGTATGAAAGCCGATTATAAATTTTTTGGAAATTCAAACTGGTAACATGATAGAAGTGTTTTAATTACTTATTATGATTAATGCCTATCAAATAATTTACCACCGCATGTAATTTATATAATATAATTAATAATTAACTATAAATCAAATTTTTAAATAACATAACATAATCGATTTTTGTTCATAATATATAATATAATATCAAACCTAAATTAATTAATTAATTAATTCTATATAGAATAAAATATATAATTAAAAAGAAATATGTAATTGCTTATCCATGGTATAGAATTTTAATTAAGTACTAGTATTTATTCAGTCTCTTTTCGTAACAAAAAGGATAATTTATATTTCAAACTAATTTTCATCTTTAGCACAGAGAAATTTATCAAACCATCAGAACATAGCATCATCAAATATATCCATCCAGCCAGCCAGAGGTAAAATAAACTCCTTTGAAACATAGATAAAATAATATATGTTCAGCCTTAATGGCCTATCCTGATCGGAAGGCCCAAGGTCTGTCCTTATATTAAATAAAGTTCCATAGTTCCAACCAATGATACAATCAGTGAATCCTCAATCAAGCAGACGTGCTACTATGAAGAACAGACTGCATTATTAGAGCAGAATCAGCATTCTAAATAATGTTAGTAGGTACAACACATTAGAGCACTTGCAGTAAACAAATATGTCGCTGATCGGCCCTTTATTTAGCTTTTTCTTTTTGTCACCGAGGAGGAGGAGGACCGTCTCCCGGACACAACCAACAGCAAAACAGGAAGTAAAAACTGTTTCAGATACCCAGTTCTGTCAGTATCACGTCCAACTCAATAAACCAAAATCAAACAACCAAAGACAGAAAAGAAACATGATTAAAATTCCAAAGTTTCAACCTAGGAAAATGGCCAATTAATAAAATAGATTTACCATGAATCAAAAGGCCCCCAGCCGCCGCCGCCACCAGGACCAGGAGGGGGAGGATCAGGACCGCCCCCGCCTCCACCGCCGCCACCAGGACCCACCGCCGCCGCCACCAGGACCAGGAGGGGGAGATCAGGACCGCCCACCTCCACCGCCGCCACCAGGACCCTCCGCCGCCGCCGCCCTCAGGACCAGAGGGGGAGGATCAGGACCGCCCGCACGCTCCACCGCCGCCACCCGGTCCAGGAAGGGGAGGACCCGGAGGGGAGGATCAGGACCACCCCCACCTCCAGGGCCTCCCTGAAAATCCATCTCAAATTTTTATCACGCTCACAGTGATAATTTCTTTCTTGACACTAACCCTATTTAGATCATAATCACAGTAATAATTCCTTTCTTGACGCTATTTAGATCTACGCTATGTCAGTTCTGCATGCAGAATCGTAGACAGAGTGACTTTATATTGATCTATGGGAGTGCCGATGGTGACTAGTTTTACACGGCAGTCTCAAACTAACAAACAGGTAAAAGGCTGTAACACGACAACTAATTGCAGCCTTGCACGGTAAGAAAGATGATAAAAGTGCACGTAATCTTTCTATAAAGAAAGTAGATCTGTACTGAGAATAAGACCTACCCTTCAACATGTCGGTTCGAATCCCTTCTTACCTGCATTTAAATAATATTTTTTTTCTTTTTTAGATAGGAAATTATTTGTCTATATTGTGAAAAAATTGGAGTATACATTTAAAAATGATTAACCTATTATTCATTTTTATTTTTCTAAAATATAAAAAAAAATGAACTGAATTATGATCATAATTAAAATTCAAAGAAAAGTTTTAAATTTTTTTCTCATAAAATATTTTTGTTTATTTTTATTTTATAAGGATTCAAAAATAATAAAAGACAAAATGTTTCAAACTTAATAGAATTACATAGTGGGAAAATATGCAATACAATCTAATAACATAAATAAAAAAATCTCAAATATGAAGTTCAATGAAAAAAATGAGACACTAGATATAAAGGGTAGGTTTGAAGTGATCTCCACATACCGTTAAGTTTATGTCAAAGATCACAAGTCTTATTGGATCCAAATTTATTCAGCAATAAGTATGTATGCAGATTATACTTTGTGTGGACTACAACAAAAGGAACCCCTTTAATTTAATTCCACACCACTAATCCTCTACTTCACACTTTTACAGGACCTAACAACTATGATAACTGCTATCATTCAAAAAAAATTAGAAAAATGAAAAGATGGGTTTTACAATTTCTATCTTGGTAGGACTACATCTTCATCATGTCTAACTTCTCACTCCCATAAAGAACTAACAAAAAAATTTGAACCCAAAACTTATGATTGAGTGAGACTTCATTTCTGCTACCATTACTAATTGAACTAAAATATAAAATGTATCTTTCTCTACAATATATCATAAAAAGTTTATATTTTTCTATTAAAAAGTTACCATTATTTAACTGCAAATTTCTAATATAGAATTTCTATAATCTTTTAATATCAAAACTAATATTTTTCATTTTTATTTCCTAATAAAAACATTTGCAAATATTTAACTACAATTTTTTAATATAAAATTTCAATAATCTTTTTAATACTATTGATTTTCATTTTTTTTTACTATCACTGTTTTTCATTTTTTTAACTATAAAATTCACCTAATATATTATTGAGCCCTCTTATCACGTGCCTCAATGGCTCTCATCCTGGAAGTAGTAGATTGTTTTTCATTCCTTTAATATAAACTTATCGCCGATCAAAGCGTATAGTATATATTCAAATGTATATTTTTGGAATTTTTTAGTCCAATAAGGCCGAACTGGCTAACTATAGTTTTAAATGTATATAATCTGATTCGAAATTAAACTATAAAACTTGTAAAAACTAAACTTCTCACCAAACCATTACACTCATCAACAAAACTATTTAAAACAACACTCTGCATGTAATAAAGACTAGTTCCTTATTGGTCTCTTTTAAAAATTATCTGTCCTCTTTTTTATCGCAAGCTAGGTCGGATTGTGAAAGCTTGCCTTCCTTCTCCGAAGGATATATATATTTATGTAATCATACCTTTTTTCAAACAAAAATAAGGCTTTGTAGGTAATATTTTAGTATGTAAATGATTTTTTAGTTATTAATATATTTTTTGGTTTATGTTATTTAGATATATAAAATTTATAATTGATGCTGAATTAATTTTTTTAAATGTTACTTATTAATTTTAGTTTTAAAATACTAATTGATCTAGAGAATTTTGGAGAAAGATTGAGCAAATCCATAAGTGTTTTATAACGTATAACCTCAAAATTAAAAGCAAAACACCCTATTTTATTTTCCTTATAGAACTGGGTCTTTCCCCTAGGCTTTTGTTGTACAAGCATAAACTCAATAACATAGCAGACCATAGAATTCCTAAGCTAGCTTTAAATTCCAGCTAAAACCACCTAAGGCTCAAATGGGGTTGGTATAAAGACACCAGGGGCTGGTTAAAGACGAGAATGTTGCATTGCAAAACATTAATAACATTAAAAATATTGTTAATTCTAAGTTCAAATAAAAAATGTGGTGTGAGAAAGATTTAGTAACTAAAAGAAAATTAAGATATTATAAGGAGGTCATCAACCCCGCCCTAGAAGAACAAAAGTATATCTCTATTTTAACTATCTCAAAGAAGAAAATTAATATAGCCAAGATTAGAACGAACTCTTATGAGCTCCATAGTGAAACCGGTAGTTGGGCAGTTCCTAAAACACCATGGATGGAAAGCTTATGCCATCTCTGTGAGAATACGAACATCAAGGATGAAAATCACTTCCTCTTAGAGTCCCCCGTACAACCACATTAGATCTTAGTTTCAAAATCTTTGTTGCAATACTGACCTTCCTAGCCTTTTACGTTGTCAAAATTATAGTGAGCTCGGAAGGCTTCTCTCCAAGCTTTTTGAGCATAGGAATAATATCTTAAATCAAACTAAATGATTTGTTTTCTTAGGACCAATAGACCAAAGTTTGGTCTCAATGGACGTTAACCACCACCATCATCATCATCAAGTAAGTATATTTTTTTATTTCTAATTATTTTTTTGCTAGAACAAGTTTATATAAATTTATTTTATTTAAGATAGACATTAAAATATTATATAAATTTATTTTAATTAAGATAGGCATTTAAAATATTATATAAAATTATTTTATTTAAGATAAGTAATTGGAATATTAATTTTCGGGAGTTTTTTTATTTTTTCCACTTATAGTTTTTCTCAAAGTCCAAAGCAAAATTAAAATTTTAATATCTAATTATTTTATTTCTCTATACAAAATTGATATAAGATCATGTTACTTGATATAGACATCAAAATATTTTATTTATGGTGGAAAGTGAATTATTTTTTTCTTATTAATGTTTTTTTATATCCTTAATATAAAAAATGAAAGCAAATTATCACAATAAGATTGGAATTATTGACGTCTTATAATTCTTTTAAGTAAAACTAACCAAATATGTATTATTATTTTTTTAAGGTATTGTTTTTTAATTTAGTGAAAATCTTATTTGAGAAAGGAGGCTTGTATAGTTGATACGATGATGTTTCCAACCAATAAAGTTTCAAAGGAAGATACATTTTATTTTTGGCATACATGTCAACTCCACATTGAACATTGAAGGAGTTACACATATTTGTAATTATCATAATCAATAATTATAAGTAATTATTATATGGACAATAGAGATTAAACTTCCATGAAATATTTTAGAATTTCAATTGCAGTTATGAATCGTCCTCCGCACACGGTGTGTCACCCTGCCAATGCCCACTCGCAGTTCTTTTAATCAAAATGATTAATTACAAAAAAATGTCATATGAGTATGAGTTATAGTTTTTTGGGCATGTGGCATTTGTAAGGCATGGTATGGCAACAAAGACTATTTATAGCTTAGGAATCTAGATGGTATAGTGAGGATATTTTTTTGTGGTTTAAACTCTTGCCACGTGTTTGTTTAAATGTATTCACATATTAATTCTTTTGATAATTGATAATAATAATAATAATTTACAATAAAGTTATAATTGAGTTAATTTTTATGATTTTTTTGTTGTTGTAAACTGGACAATTTTAGATGTATCATGGGGTAAGTGTTGATCCCATCAATATTTACCAATGATTTTATTTTATATAATTGTAATAAATATTCAAAAAATCTCTCTACCCATTAAAAAAAGTTATATTATATATATATATATATATATATATATATATATTATATATATTAGCTTGAATGCCCATCAACATTTACCAATGATTTATTTTATATAATTGCTAATAAATATCAAAAAAAATCTATAGATAAATAAGTTATTGTTTAATTCAATTTTTTTGTTTCTTTAAAAGTCTAAATTATTTCAATATTTACAAATTTATAAAGATTTATTATTCAAATTTTTTTGTTTTCTTAAAAGTCTAATTGTTTCAATATTGATCAAAATTGATAAAGGTATTGTTCTATTGCTACTAAAATCAATATTATAATAAAACTTTATTTATGATTAAATTTTTTATATAGGTACCCTTATTTTAGAATAGGTTTCTCAGTGATTATTATGTGTTGATAGGAATTTAACATCTAGTAAATATCCATGGAATATTCTTAATAGAGGGTTGTGATTTTTGTCAATAGTAGTTATGTTTTTTCTTTCCAATTTAATTAAAAAGTGTTATAAAATTAAATTAAATTAAATTATGATGATGATGATGATGGTTAACATCCACTAAGACCAAACTTTGGTATATCGGACCTAAAGAAACAAATTATTTAGTTTGATTTAAGATTGTATTCCTATGCTCAAAAAGCTTGGAGAGAAACCTCACGAGCTCACTAAAATTTTGACAACATAAAAGGCTAGGAAGGTCAGTATTGCAACAAAGGTTTTGAAACTGAGATCTAATGTGGTTGTACACAAGGCACTCTAAGAGGAAGTGAATTTAATCCTCAATGTCCGTATTCTCACAGAGATGGCAGAACCTTTCCATCCATGGTGTTTTAGGAACTGCCCAATAAACCGTTTCACTATGGAGCTCATGAGAGTTCATTCTAATCTTGGCTATATTAATTTTCTTCTTTGAGCTAGTTAAAATAGAGAGATACTTTTGATCTTCTAGGGTGGGTGATGACCTCCTTATAATATCTTAATTTTTTTTAGCTGCTAAATCTTCTCAACCACATTTTCTTTGAACTTAGATAACAATAATTTAATGTTATTAATGTTTTGCAATGCAACATTATCGTCGATCTCCCAATGGTTTAACCAGGCCCTGGTGTCTTTATACCAACCTCGTTTGACCCTTAGGTGGTTTTGGTTGGAATTTTAAAGCTAGCTTAGGAAGTCTATGGTCTCCTATGTTATTGAGTTTGTGTTTGTACAACAGAAGCCTAGTCATAGCTAGGCTCTCGATAGGGGTAAGACCCACTTCTATAAGGAGAATAGGATAGGGTGTGTTGCTTTTAATTTTGAGGTTATACGTTATAAAACGCTTCTAGATTTGCTCAATATTTCTCTAGGATTCTCTAGAGACGCTACAACCCCAAACCTCACATCCATATAAGATAACCGGAGTGACTAAAGTTTCAAAGAGGAACTTCTTTCTATCCCACATTACGAGGTTTGTTGTTTTACAACTATTTTCAAGACCAAAATAAGCTTTCCATCCCCCATTAATCCTTTTCTCAATGCTATAGTTCCAGTTGAGCCTGTGATGAATATCAATTCCTAGGTACTTGTAGGAAGACACTTCCTCCAAGTTACTGTTGTCATACATAAAATTAGCGTAAGTGTCCTTCTTGGTTTTGATAATCATAACTTTTGTTTTGTCAGTGTTAACAATCATACTCATCGTAGAGCATAAATCCTTAAGAAGTATAAATTTCTTATCAAGATCATATGGGTACCTTGTGAGAAGAACAATATCATTAGCGTAGAGAAGAAGGATGATGACTATCCCAGCTAAGATCGTGCAAACACATCTTGCTTCCTCTAGACAACCTCCTAGCTTGTTGATGTAAATGCCAAATAGGGTAAGGGAGAGGGGGCAACCTTGTTTAACTCCAATATAACACTTAATATCTTTCGACCACCCCTCATTTCTCTTTAAATTGGTAATTACATTCTCGTATAACCTTATAGTGGCAGCTCTCAACTCAAAAGGAACCTTTAGCTCTTCTAATTTTTTCCAAAGGTTGCTTCTAGGAGCCGTATCAAAAGCCTTTCTAAAGTCCTCAAAGCAACAAAAGAGATTGGATTTATCATTGTGGCACTCCTCCATAATAATCCTAAGCGTAACGAGGTGGTCTATTGTTGAGTGTTGCTTTCTAAAACCCGCTTGGCCTTTAGCCCGCTTACCTTCACTTTTAAGCCATATGCTCAACTTCCTTTCCAAAATAATACCATATAACTTGGCTAGGAGAGGGCTGATCATAATTGTTCGATAATTAGAGGGGTTATTTGTATCCCCACTTTTAAAAATAGGGATAATGAGGCCCTCAGTCCAAGGTTTAGGGAACCCTTGCTTGACTGCTTGATTGAAAAGCTTGTGGACGTGGGGGATGAGGACAGGACCTCCAAATTTTAAGATTTCCACCTGGTAACCTTCAATGTCCTTAGCTTTCCCATTAGCAAGGCGATTAACCCCAAACTTAATGTCTTCTAAAGAGAAAACTTCTTTTGTTGTGAGAAGGGTTTCCAAATTATCCATGACATTTGGAGATTCATAAAGCTTTTTAAGATAGGAATTCCAACCGTGAAGAGCAATTTTATTATTATCTTTAGTCTTCCTAGTCAAAATCTGCCTCCACAATTTCTTAGGAGCTACCTTAGAGAGGTGTAAGAGATTCTCTTTTTCCTTTTAGTTAGGGCTTTGTATATTTTTATCTTGTCCATTTTAAGAGATTCTTCAACAACTTCCTTAATTGCACTTCTTGCACTTTTACAATCTTTGTCATACCATGGATTGGTTTTGCTATTTCTTTTATTATTTAAAACTTCAATTGAGAACTTGTTAATAGAATATGAGAGGGTTGTAGAAAAATTATGATAGAGGTCTTCTATGTTGTCTATACTAGATAAAGGAAGCAAATTAGTTTTTAATTCATTTATAAAGAGATAATTTTTATTTCTATCAAATATTAAGTTCTTTTGGTTGTAAATATTATTTTCTGTGGGAACTCTATGCATGACAAAATTGAGAGTTATAAAGGTTTGTGGTCGTTTAAGATGTCAAAATTTATTATTTCGTTGTATAATGGAATGATTGCTTAGAATAATAGCTTGGTTGTTTGAAGTTCGAACATTAAAGTCACCTATTAAAAAGATATTACCATCATTCCTTAAGCTAGAAATATCATTCTCTAAACCATTGTAAGGGTTAGTTTTATCTAGATTCTTCTTCTTATATAAGTTAGAATTGATGGGGAAATAACATATTTATATGTTTAAATTATATATTACTTTTTGTATATATATAATCATAATTTTAAAATAAAATTAAACTTTTTTAGTAAATGCTATTAAACTAAGTGTTTAAATATTTATTATGGGGATTGAAATTTAATATTTATTTATATCACCAAAAAATTTAGAAATAATAAAATTTAAATTAAATTGTTTAAATTTATCTTTTCTTTTGATCCATAATATTTTCTATTATTATAAATTTATATTTAAATTAATTTTATACCAAAAACCTCCTGACTATAATAATTATACAACTTCTGACTATAATAATTATACAACTTAAACTTACCATTCCACCTAAACAAAACTGAGAAAAAGCTAAAATCAGAAGTTACACTTGCGCTGGTTTAGAAATTCTAATTCTCGGTCCACCACGTTACGTACAAATCAGTTGACAAATGCACTGATTTTTTTTTATGGATGACAGTTCATGTTTCTTCCGTGACTGTCCTCTACTAATGGTACCTGACTGGAGATTTGCTGGTTAAACTATTTCTATTACATCATGTTGTACAAAACTCTGGCTGGACGAAAGGTAAGCAACTGGCAATATAATAAATTTTAAAGAAAGGCAAGGTTTAGAAAGTTGTGGGTAATAAAGTATTTATAGATTGAATAATTTTAATAGGTAAGAGTCTGTGTTTTTTAATTATAATTATAAATTCAAAATTAGAGACAGAATATGGACATATTTTTAAATTTAACAATCAAATAACTATAAAAAAAAATAAGTCTCTTCTTTAATAAGTCTTTTGTTTTACATTTCATATCCGATTTAAAATAAAATTAAAATTAAATAATAATAATAATAATTAGCTTAAAATTATTTTGATATGAAAAACAACAGCGCTGTTGGCGGTAACTAGAAAGCACAGACGACGTCCACATTTACGTGTGTTGCTTACCAGATAAAGAGAAACAAAATGTCAAGAGAAACGTGTACTCACACCATGCAAGTGCACGATCCACATTTCCGTGTTTTGGTTGACAGAAATGCGCTCTCCATCAATATTTTCTGCGGACGACCCGTGAAGTTTCTTTGGGTATGCAAAGTGTTTGAATGGGCATGTACATGCTCCCTTCATATTTCTGAAACATACTCAAGTAATTGGATGACATGGTCATTTCTGAACACACTGTATACCAAGAATCATCTACATTTTGAGAATCCACAATCAACATGATACCCCCGACATCCGTGAAGGCAGAGTTTTGTAAATAGGATAGAATAGAAATATTGTACGCAATAAGTCATTCGTGAATAATTTTACATTTCAACTATTCTTCACTTTTCCAGTGGACGCTTTTCCAGTGGACGATATGCGAAGTGATTTGATGACATAACCATTTCCGAACGCTCTGTGTACCAAAAGAATTTCTCGGTATTAGCCGCTGGAAATATGGAGCGAACAGTCATTGCTCCTTTCATTTCTTCCCGTTGATCTTGTAAGCAGCGCACGGACGTTTACAAATTTAATTGATTAAGGATTTGGGTAATTATTTTAAGATATAAGATATATATATATTATAATGTCATATAGAATAATATGTGTTATGAATAAATTTTTTTAATATGAATTAATATTGATTTATATTTGAAAAAATTTATAATAAAATGGATTAATATACATGTTATATAATCTCTATAATATTCAAAAATATATTTTAAGCAATAAGAAGTTACACATTGTTTTTTGCACTGTAAAATAAGTTTGCATCTAAAAAATTTGATCTCTCGGGTCATGTTAGATCAATACTTAAGCTGGATATATGCTACTAATTTATTGAGTGAGAGACTCATTCTACAACCTAGTGTGAAGGGATGTGTAATTCCCTCTTAAAATAAAATAAAATATTCTCTAAGTAGAGAAGAAATGTCCACTATAATATAAAAGAAGAAAAAAAATATGTTAAGCATATTTAATTAGTTGCCCATACGACCTAACATAATTTAATGTAAAGTATATATGTGTGTGTGAGAGTGAGAATAAGATGTAAAAACCTTATATTTTCTAAAATATTTTAACACATGATAATCAACTCCATATATATCTATATATAGAAAAAAAATATATTTTCATGTTATATATAATAAAATATGCAATTTCAGTCTAGAGTAAATATTTCAATATGAATTAATATTGACATATATTTAAAAAAATATTAATAATAAAATGGCTCAATACACATGTTATGTAATCTCTATAACATTCAAAAATAGAATTTAAACAATTAAAAATTACACATTGTTTTTTGCACTTTAAAATAAGTTTACACCTAGACAAATTTGATCCCTCAAGTCATGTTAGATCCGTGTTTAAGATGGATCTATGCTAATAATTTATTGAGCCGTATCTATGCTAGTAATTTATTTAGCCGACATGTGCATTCAAATAAAATAAAATATTCTCTAAATAGAAAAGCAATATCAACTATAATAGAAAAGGTATGCATATTTACTTGCTTGTCCATTTGACGTAATATAGTTTCATGTAAGGTAGTTAATAGTAAGAAAAATATGGGAGTAAGATATTTAAACCTTATACTTTCAAAAACATTTTAACACATGATATCAACTTCATAATATATATGTATGTTAAAATAAAATATATAATGTTAATGTTAAAATAAAATATATTAATGGTATATAGAATAAAAAATCTTGTGTAAATTATATATTTAAAAAAAATATTAACGATAAAAAACAATTTAATGTGCCTTAATAAAATGGTTCAATAGACATGTTATGTAAATCTCTATAGCATTCAAAAATACAATTCAAACAATAAAAAATTACACATTGTATTTTGCAATTTTAAGATAAACTTGCATCTAAAGAAACTTCATCCCTCTCAACTCATGTTAGATCCATGCTTAAAATGGGTTTATGCTGGTAATTTAACATAGTATATTTTGTACGTTTAACTAAAAAAAATGTCTATAAAATATGAAACCTGCAACAAATAGATTACAGATATAAATGACCTTATTTTATTTAAAACTAAAATTTTCCTTGTAATTTTTGGTTTTTATAATTTTATTTTTTTCTAAATATACAAGTTAATTAATTAACTTTGAACCCATTATAAAATTCAATTCATAATTAAATTTAAATAAAAAATAAAAATAAATAAAATATTATTAAATTTCCATAAAATATATTAGAGTATATTTTTATTAATATAATTTATTAATTTGTAATATTTTTTATATTATTATAATTATTAATACAATTTATTAATTTGTAATAATTTTTATATTATTATGATGTGACACGGTAAAGGACATTATTTGTGTGACCTTTTTAATATTACATGTAAAAATATTTTGTTATTTAAATATTTAAATATTATTTTTCGAATGAATTTGAAATTGTATTTAGTAATTTATTTGTAAATCCAATAACCGTTAATGAAAACAACAATCACGGTACATTTGAACTGAGAGACTTCCTCCTCATTATCCATTCCATGGCATGTTTCACTATCCATTCACCGCTTACACCTGTCCTTGCTATCCACTTCTCAACTATGCATTAATGTTTTATCTTAAATGTATTGTGATTTTTGTACTCAATCTGGTTGTGATTTTTGCACTGGATTTGATTGGTTTTGGTATTTTACAATTGAATAAAAAAATTTCATGCATTTTTCCAAATTCGCATGCTAAAACCAATGTCAATTTTATATATATATATATAGCGTTTTTGTGTTTTAATAATAGGCTAGATCAAAACACAATTTGTTTTAATTAATAAAAAATTATAAAATATTTTTGGGAGTTGTACTGGAAAAGAAGAAATTTGTACTTATTTAAAGATAATTTTTATATAAATTAATTTTTTTAATTTATTTTCCGTTTTAATTATATGTTAAATTAAATTGTAAAGAATGATTTATCTTTTATGTTATTTTTTTTTATATTCAATTAAATTTATTAAAATCATTCTTTAGTTAGTTACAAGTCCATGGGTTGATGATACTACCTCAATATCATTTGTACGAGGTCTATAAGTGACATTGAATTATACGATTTATTTAATTATTTTTATGTAATGATGTAAGAACTTGTACCATTTGGTTTTAAAGATGAAATTTTATTTTTTCAAATGCTTGGGGTTTGCAATAGTATGTGGTATATTTTAATGGGTAAATATTTGTTTTAGGTTGGTTTTCTCTAAAATTTATTAAAAGGGGAAGAAGTTGGGTGAAGTCAATATGCAAACCATTATACGTGTAAATGATATTGGATGCATATCTTATCTCTTTAGAATTAAATTCTTTTGTAGTCATTTGGTTCAGGGTAATAATTAACTAAAATCTTCTTTCAAATTTGTGTTTTAGGACTAAGTTAATGTGCAACACTTGTTATAAATTGATGTTTATTGATATTTATTAATAAATTAATTGATATGGTTATGCTTGTGCCTATTTAGAATAGGGATTCTAGAATTTTATTTTATTTATTAAAATTAGTAGGTATCTGGATGGTGGAGATTAACTTCCACATAATTGCCCAAAGCTTCTTATTTCAACTTAAGGTGGATGAGGATATGTTGACTTTCTTTATTTGTTTAATTGAGGGCCTAGATTGATTCTCAAGAGAATATGCTCATCATATGTTTAGTCTTAATTCTTCTCAATGGTCGTAGTGTATTAAAAAGTTTGTTAGGTTGCATTGACTTAAAAAAAAAAAAAAGACATATTGGTGTACTTATCTCCCTCTCCACCCACCAATTTCCTAGGGATTTGAGATTGTTCCAATTCTAATAATTTCCCCCATGATAAGTTCTTCATTATTATTTATAACATTCATTTATATATAATAAAATTTTATTTAGCAAAATGGTCCATTACTTTTTATAAATTTAAAAAATTAGACGCATGCCACGTGGCTCCCCACCCACCAATTTGCTAGAGATTTGAGATTATTTCAATTCTAATAAGTTTCTCCATGTTAAGTTCATCGTTATTATGTATAACATTCATTTATGATTCCTTTTATTTCTTAATTTAAAGTTAACCCATAATCTTTTTATACATGGTTAATCAAGTAAATGTGTGCAGTAGTAGGACATTATTAGTGTTGTAATAGTTTTTAATTTTAATCTTAATTGAATTATCAATAGTTACTAGGTGAATGGTAGGGATTGAAACTCCATAGAATATTCTAAAATATTTTGTACCATACACATATCAAATGTTGGGATTTATTCCAAAGTAGTTGTGTTTTTTCCCTTCAAATTAAATTCATTAATTTAAAAAATTACATATGAACAAGTAGCATATGAAATGAATTATGGTTATTTGGGCAATATAGTTTTGATAAGCCATGGTATTGGCATATAGTCTATTTACGAATTAAAAAGTCTCCATGATAAAGTAAGGGTAAATCTTCATACTTGAGAGTATAGACTTTATTTAGTTCATTTTGATGATTTTCTTAATTTAGCAACTTGAGATGTATGATGGTTTTTTTTATAGTTATTATGGATTGATTACTATGGCTCAATACCAATACGATGGCTTATCGAGACCACATGCCCATTGACATTTACTAGCCATTTAGTTTATATGGTTGTGCTAGTCATAGTAGTATACACAAATTAAAAGTACAGATTTATAAAATAGTTACCTTATTTTTGTCGTTTTAATTAAATTGATTAATTAAAAAATATTATATGAAAAAAGTATCATGAGTTATTTTTATGCAAGTGGTGTCCATAAGCCATGGCATTTGCACAAACCCAATTTATAGATTAAAAATCTCCATAATAAAATGAGGGTCAACCTTTATCATTAAAAATCTTGTTCCAGATTTTTTAAATATATTAATATATTTAACTTATATGAACCCTTTTTATAATTAATAATAATAATTTAAAATAAATATATAATAAACTAAACAGTTTACATTTTTATTATGAATTGAAATTAAATACCTAATCATATTTATCAAAATATTAATTTACTATCTAAAAAATAAATTCCACTTTAAAATCTAATGGAATTTTATCTTTCTTTTTAATTTCATAATATTTTTTTAATAATAAATTTTAATCATTAAAATTATATTTCTAATAAATACATTAATTTTATACCAAAAATCTTCTCACTGTAATAATTATAAACTTAAACTTACCATTCCATAAACTTACCATTCCAGCAAAACATAACTAAGAAAAAGCCAAAATCACAAGTTACACTTGCACTGGTTTACAAATTCCAATTCTGGGTCCACCGCGTTACGTACAAATCAGTTGACAAATGCACCGAATTTTTTATGGATGACTGTTCATGTTTCTTCCGTGACTGTCCTCTACTTATGGTACCTGACTGGTAATTTGCTGCTTAAACTATTTCTATTCCATCATGTTGTACAAAACTCTGGCTGACGAAAGCTAAGCAACCGGCAATATAATAAATTTTAATACATTTTTTTAAAGGAAACCAAGGTTTAGAAAGTTGTTGTTAACAAATATTTATAGATTAAGTGGTTTTAATGGTTAATGTTTTTTAAATTATAGGTTATAAATTTAAAATTAAAGATAGAATATGGATGTATTTTTTAAATTCAGCAATCAAATGATTATCCGGAAATAAATCTCTCACTTAAATATAAATTTAAAATTAAATAATAATAATAATAATAATATTTATTGTGAAATTATTTTGATAAGATCAACAACACCGCTGTTGGCGGTAACTGGGAAGCACAGGCGCCCTCCACATTTACGTGTTGGCGGCAACTGGAAAGCACAGACGTCCTCCACATTTACGTGTGTTGCTTACAAGATAAACGGAAATGTGTACTCACACCATGCCAGTGCACGATCCACATTTCCTCGTTTTTGTTGACAGAAATGCGCGCAATCATCCATATTTTCCGGCGGACGATCCGTGAAGTTTAGTTTGAAATAGACATGTCCGTGCTCCCTTCATATTTCTGAAACATACTCAAGTAATTTGATGACATGGTCATTTCTGAACACACTGTATCCCAATAATCATCTGCATTTTGAGAAATATTTTGGATTCTACTCAAGTAATTTGATGACATGGTCATTTCTGAACACTGTATCCAAAGAATCATCTACATTTTGAGAATCCACAGTCAACATGATACCCTGACATCCGTGAAGTCAGACTTTTGTAAATAGGATAGAATAGAAATATTGTACGCAATAAGTCATTCGTGAATAATTTTACATTTCAACTATTCTTCACTTTTGCATTGGAAGATATCCGTAGTGATTCGATGACAACCATTTCCGAACGCTCTGTGTACCAAAAGAATTTCTCGGTATTAGCGGCTGGAAATATGGAGGGAACAGTGATTTCTCGAATCTCGGGACATTTCTTACCGTTGATCTTGTTAGCAGCGCACGGACGTTTACAAATTTACTTGATGAAGGATTTGTGAACAGCAATAAGTAAATTATGTTTCTTGCTAATAAGGGACCGAGGGTGTCATGGCCGCAATCTTTTTTTTTTTCTTATTGGGCGGGTGCGGCACCATTGTGCACTTTTTTTGTTCAATAATCGTGCATATGGACTACGCCTTTCACATAACTATATTTAGCTTATTATTATGAACCAAGTAAAATCTTTTATCTCTACACTTAATACATTCATGAACTGATATACAAATAAACCGAGAACATAACATTTGAACACAAGTGTAAAGGGAGGGGCAACTCCCGGTAAAGTCTGCCCACAATATATTATATCAGATTTCTTCAATAATACAACGCAAGTGTGCCTGGCGTAAACCCAAGGCCAACACAGAATAATTTACAACAAGGCATAAGACAACCTTTTACATATTATGCACCTTTGCCCAAAAACAGGTATTCACACGCATGCACCTTTGCCCAAAAACGAGTATTCACACGCTCATACAATCCTGCACAATACCATGTACAAAACCTTCCTCAACCGTGCCACCTTTTACATAATCCAATCATAAGATATGCGAAATCCCTCACTCCTTATGCGCATGAAGAATGCACACATTCTCATGAGCTCGCATTTCTCCCTTGTCCTTATACGAAGGAAGACTTGAGCGAAAGTCCCTGGAGCAAATGAGCTTCATGCTCCCTTATTTATACGCTTTCCTTCATATGTTTAAGGGGGGTGCACCACTCATGGCCGACCCCACGATTATACATACATGCCCACGTATACTTTAAATTATATTATATTTTATTACATCTTTATTTAATTAATCCACGCATATTATATATATGCGTACAAACTCCCATGATATATGTTTTATTTTAATAACCACACATATTTATATATGTGTACAAGCCTCCATATTGATACGTATGTTATCATGGGTTTATGGAAGGGCGTCTAGCCTTAAGGCCGAGCCCTAGAATTCGCCATATCCGCCCATACACAAGTATTAACACGTCAGCCCCGCTTATAAACCGTCGCATCTACACATAGGTTCAACGCTTAGTTTATTAAGCACTTTTTCCATCGTTGTACATGTTACAATCTTTCGTCGCATTGTTGCCGCCTTCGTCGTATGGTTGGGTCGCCCACCCATCGTGCACGGGTTGCCCGCCGGGCGCCCGCCCATCGTTCCGCCGTGCCTACAGGTATCCGCCGCTGCTGCAATCACGCCTGCCCGTGCTCCTCGTTCGCTGTTCCGCCGGGTGACACACTGCAGACCCGCTCGCAATTCCTCGTGCACGGGTCGCCCGCCTGCCGTGCGGGGCGCCCGCCCATCGTCGCTCTGTCCGTAGCTTACACCCGATCGTCACCCGTTTCGCCTGCGCACCTGCAATGCGTTTTGCTGGACCTGTTCGCCATTCCCGCAGCTCGGCCTTGTCGTGTCTGCCCGCTGGTTCACCATGCACGGGTCGCCCGCCTAGGTTGCCCGTCATGCACGGGTCGTTCGTGGGTCGCCCGCTTAGGTCGCCCGTCATGCACGGGTCGTTCGTGGGTCGCCCGCAGTCGACGCCACGTGCACGGGTCCCCGTCGTGGGTTTGCCCATTTTGTTTGTTATAACCCGCATCTGCCGCGCTTCATAACCTTAGCGCCGGTGCTTAAATGCGTCCGATCCACCTGTGCACAGGTCGCCAGCCCGTTGTGCGGGGGCGCCGCACGTCGTAACCGGTTTCGCCTACGCCTCAACAATACTAAGTGCGCGTCCACGTGTTGAACGTTGTTCGCCCATTTGTGCCCGGGTCGCCCGCCCGTCGATGCAGGGGCCCGCCACCGTCGTTGCACCTGCCCGATTTTCCAGGGCACGTACAGAGGGTGCCTAAGGGGCGAGAGATCTTGGTCGGCCTTCCCATCACCTTGGGTGACATGTTGTTTACACATGTTTCTTGCTAATAAGGGACCGAGGGTGCCTAAGGGGCGAGAGATCTTGGTCGGCCTTCCCATCACCTTGGGTGACATGTTGTTTACACATGTTTCTTGCTAATAAGGGACCGAGGGTGCCTAAGGGGCGAGACATCTTGGTCAGCCTTCCCATCACCTTGGGTGACATGTTGTTTACCTATGTGTTCATCAATAACCTGATAATCTTATTAGTCCATGGCTATGGTGCTATAGTAAATGAATTTATTGAATTTTTAGTATTCATATTAGTTAGTTTTTAAAATTAACTAAAAGTTTTTTATTTTTATAACTTTTTTCATAAAATATATGGTGGAGCCACCATTAAAAAAAATTATCATCTTATTTGGGAAAAAGGCTATATGACCTATATTATTCATATAATTTCTTGGCTAAAAAGGTGTTTCATTCTTATTTTTCAAACCTAAATTAATGCTAGCATTAGTTAACTAGCATTAAAAGTCTAGTTAATTGTTTGGGTTGTTTGGTTTGTTTTTGATATATGAGTCTTCTCAAGTAAGCCACACTACATACCTTCTCAGCTACGTCACACTACATGCCTACCAAACCACATGGCTAAGTGGCTATATGCATGTAATAGCCATGTGCATGTGCTACGTGCGATACCTGTTGAAGAACCCTATATGTGCTACTGCGATACCTATTGAAAAACCCTTTCTTTGAAGGGGACCTTATACGGGATGGGATGTGGGATATTCGCAAGGACTGGTAGCCGAAGATGGATACGGCCTCGGATGTGGGATATTTGCGAGGGCTGGTAGCCAAAGATGGATGAGAAAGAGGGAGGAGATTCTTGCGCACATTCTGTGGTAACAGCTACATGTTGGGCTTCCCTGGCTCGTTTGGGCTGCTCATTTGGTTGTGCACTGTCAACTGGACAACCATGCAAAACAACCTTCATTTTACTATTTTCTTGGTTGTGCACGGTCATCTGGAAAATCATGCAAGGCAGCCTTCCTACTTCGTTCGAATGGCCACGAAGATGCAGCCACACCGACTCCACTGACTCCATGGAACAACAACCACATTGATTGGCTTACCTGTTTTTCTACTTGTACCTAGGGAAGTAAGGCAAATGGGGTTGGATTAGGGAGATGGGGTGTTGAGAAGTAAGGAAAATGTGGTTGGATTAGGGAGATGGAGTACACCCATTTGCTAACAGACAAGAGAGATGTATGTGCTTAATCTAGAACCCAAATTGAGAAACCCTTCAAGACAAACCCTAGAGAAAAGGAATCATACCCCTGAACCGGAGTGCTTTGAACCATGGTGGCTATGCGCATGCAATTTATGGATGGTTTCACGCAGTGAGTGGTGAATGCTTTCAATGAATGGTGATGGGTGAACCCTTTCAGCGAATCGTGACGGGTGAACACTTTTAGTGAATCGTGAGGAACGCTTTCAATGAATGGCGACGAATGGCTTCGTGCAGGCCGTTATTGAATAGCAACTTCAGTGAATGGGAACAAAAGGCATTGATATGTTTGTTTTTGGCCACGAAGATGTAGCCACACCGACTCCATGGAATGGCAGCCCACACCGACTCCACAACTCTATGACAATAAGCATGTACAACACCCCACATCGACTACACGGCTCTGTGTGTGAACCTAAGCCAACTTAAACATTATAGCAAGTTGCATTAGCAGCGTATAGTACTCTTGTAATTGCAATTATTATATTCAATCTTTGTTGAATCGACATCTTGTTGGAAATATTAATCCCAACCACCGTGTTAAACACCCTGATAGCAGCCATACTTGTCATAAGTATTTTTGCCAGTTGTGTCTCTGTTTGAAGATGGAAGGACTGAAGCCAGAGCAGAAGTACCGCGCGAACCATTCCACAACACATCAAAGAATTTAAGGCATTTAATGTATTTTGGTAAATATATATGGACAAGCATTCATTCCACGACTATTGCGCACACTCCAAACACGTGCGCGATCACTGTCCGCACTCAATAACAATGACGTATTAATTATTTGCTCTGTCATGTATTAATGTAAAAATTGTATGTTGAGATAAATACGTACGTAGAAGTCATTTTTACAAGTAAGAGAGAAAGAGAGTGAGAGTCTCTAAGGAGAAAATGGTGGAGAAAATTTTGGTGGACGCATGAAAAACAACAATTATTGTGTTTTACTGTGTGTTATTTCGCGTGAAGTGTAAATCACTCTAAAACCTTTGTTTTACTTGGTGAATGAGCCCCAATGTCATGTGAATGTGTTTTCATGATTTAGAATTCAATCCTAAACCTTTGTTTTACTTGGTGAATGAGCCCCAATGTCATGTGAATGTATTTTCATGATTTAAAATTCAATCCTAAGTTATTATTGTGTTGCTCCAAACTTACTCTGTTCTACTTTGTTTTTTTTGAGTGAATAATGTGGTTTTTAAGTCTCTGTATAGCTGCAGCTAAGTCCAGCTACGCAAAAGATAGATGCGCGAAATCAACTTCGTGAAAGTCACTACTCCTCTCCACGTAAAACAAAATTTCAACGTGGTATCAGAGCAGGCTAAGCTCTCTTAGTGTAAAAACAAGTGTTTTTACTAACACTTAAAATTGTTTTGAGGGCAAATTGGTTTTAGCATATTTACCAGTAGGTAGAAAGTTTTTTTTTTCTTCACTCAGAAATGGAAACATCAAGCACAAGCTTGACTAATCCTCAGATACCTTAGTTCAATGGCAAAAATTATGATTATTGGGCTATTACAATGAACGCCTTGTTTTCTTCTCAAGACATTTGGGATTTGGTGGAGAATTGATCCAGATTTAAATAGGAACACAACAAATTACAGATATAACCATAAATACAGAGATGCGGTGGAAATAATACTACATTTCATTAATGTAAAAATACTGAAATATGCTTACAAGCAGAAATGGAAATAAACCAAGTAGGGCGATGGCAGTTTACCTCTGAGAAGAGATGTGGCCACTACATGCCTCTGAACTGTCTTACAATGAGGCTCAAAGGCCTATTTATTGTTGAGAAACAATGGAAAACCCTAAACATCCAAAAACCTAACCCTAGGAGATGAAACGCCAAACTGTGGGCCTTGTTTTGGGTAAATTGGTACATCAATTTCCTGAGGTCGTAACTTTGGCATACGATCTCTGTTTGACGCGCACAATAGCTCGTTAGAAAGATCTATCCGAGTACTAAAACTTTGGAAAGAGCAACATCGCTTGATGTTGCTTCAAGGTTTCCCAAAAAAATGTCGTTTAGGGCCTCAAAACGGCTCCGAAAGTTTAGGACCTGAAAAACTGCGAAAAATAGTAAATTGTGCTACAATTATGGAAACTAAAAAACTAAAAGAGATAGGTGTGAGTTCAAGTGGGATAGGTGGGTGGCCACCAACGCCCACCTAGATCAAGAATGGTTTTCAAGAACTAGCAGATGCAACAGCATACAATGCCTTATCTCAAGCAGAAAGAGATTTGTTAAGGGACAATAGGAAAAAGGATTCAAAAGCGTTGTTCTATATTTTCCAAGCAGTTCATGAAAGTATTTTCCCAAGGGTTGCAGTAGCAACGAAGTCCAAGCAAGCATGGAACACCATCTAGACAACCTACCAAGGCATGGCAAAAGTCAAGACATCAAAGCTGCAAATGTTGAGAAGAGACTTTGAAACACTTTGTATGAAAGAGTGTGAGAATGTAGACTCATTTTTTACACATTAAGTGGGCTGGTTACTCAAATCAGGTTTGATGGTGAGACACTTGAGGAAATAAGAATAGTTGAGAATGTTTTGAGAAGTTTTCCAGCAAGGTTTGATGCCATTGTTGTGGCCATAGAAGAGACAAAGGATCTCTCACAGTTCTCAATGGATGAGCTTAATGCATCAATGGTTTCTCATGAACATAGATTGAATAGAGCAACAAGCTCCTCATTAGAGCATGCCTTCAAGACACAAGTATCATTTGGTCAAGGTCGAGGCAGAGGAAGATCATATGTTAGAGGACTACACAAGGAAGACATGGGTTTGTCTCCTAAAACAGAAAAGTGAAGTGTTTGAGTGCTTTTGCCAATACAAAGCTCTTGTTAAGAAGCAAAGTGAACACTACATCAAAGTCCTCAGGACTGATAGACGTGGAGAATACATCTCAAATGATTTCCTTCATTTTTGTAGGAAGCACGAAATTCACAAGCAATTTACGACAAAGTATACACCTGAGCAAAATGGTATGGCAGAAAGGAAGAATAGGACAATTATGGAAATGGAAAGAAGTATGATGAAGGAAAAGCATTTTCCAAATGATTATTCGGCTGAAGTTGTCGCTTGTGTAGCATATATCTTGAATAGATGTCCAACCAAAAGCATATAGAACATAGTTCCTGAAGAGGCATGGAGTGGAAGAAAGCATAACGTCACCCACATGAGAGTTTTTGGATGTGTGGCATATGCACATGTCCTAGATGAGTTGAGGAAGAAGTTGGACAGTAGGGGGGAGAAATGTATATTTGTTGGATACAATGACGAATCCAAAGCATAGAAGCTCTACAATCCATCAACCAAGAAGCTCATAATCAGAAGAGATGTGTAGTTCATAGAAGAGGAAGCATGGATGGAAGTTTAGAGAAGACAATCAATGTGAAAGCATGTATAGCACATGAGGACAAAGAAGAGTTAACAACAACAAGTAATTCATCAACAATGACTCCCTCTACTCCTATTCAAGCTCAAAAAAGCAGGCAACAAGCAACACCATCAACAAATAATAGGACAGTTTCGTGCAGCCAAGCGAGTGTTTCTCCAAGCACACCGCAAAGTGCAACACCAAGTGACATGTCAAGCCCATCTTCAGCAAGCACAAGTGATCTGGATTTAAACAGGAACGTAACAAATTATAGAGATAACCATAAACATAGAGATGCAGCGGAAATAATACTTCATTTCATTAATGTAAAATACTGAAATATGCTTACAAACATGAATGGAAATAAACCAGCTAGGGCGATGGTAGCTTATCTCTGAGAAGAGATGTGGTAGCTACATGCCTCTGAACTGTCTTACAATGAGGCTCAAGGGCTTAATTATTATTGAACAATAAGAGAAAACCCTAAACAACTAAAACCCTAACCCGAGGAGATGTAACACCAAGAGTTTGTGGGCCCCATTAGGGTGAGTTGGATAGCCAACTTCCCAGGGTCGCGAATTTGTCATATTATCTCCATTTGACACGCATGATAGCTCCTTGAAAAGATCTCTCCGAGGACTACGATGTAAATGACAATTTTAAAGAGGATATCGCTAGCAGTAGATTTCCCAAAAAACGTCGTTTAGGGCCTTAAAACGGCTTCAGAAGTTTAGGACCCGAAAAACTACTAAAAATAGTAAATTGTGCTATAATTAAGGAAACTAAAAAAAAAAAGACAAAAAAATAACAAAAAAACCGTGAAAGAAGAACTAGTGGGGATCCAAGTGGAATTAGCGGGTGACCACCAATATCCACCCGGATCATTCCTCCCCGTATCCACCTAGATCATTCCTCCCCCTTCAGAAGCAATGGTCTCCATTGCATTGAGTTTCTCCATGAGATGAGGGAACTTCTACTAAATTTTTCTCATATTTTGTTCCATCACTATGATTGGTTTTCTTTAACATTGTAGATATATTTTTTTCATTTTTACTAGGAATTTCTATCAAAACAATGAGTTAGTTCATCCTAATTTTTAATAACTCTCTTTATCTACTAATTTTTTTACATGTTTAAAAAACATGATAATGTTAATTTCTTGATAGTTTTGCAATACTTTTCTAGTTTTTCACAATTATAAAAAATAATAATATTAATATATTACCATGGTCACCTTTAGAAAACATTAAAAAATAATTAATGACAACTGCAAAAACTAATTTGAATTTGACTCCAATTGGGCCAATTATAGAAGCATTTACTCTATTAAAGATAACTAATTAACACAGTTGTTAACTAGTTCTAGAATTGAAGGAAAAATTTCCAGCAGTATATGATGTTTAATCTATATTATAATATTAATAATCATTTATAATTGATGCCATGGACCATAGGGTTGTACGGTAAAAATATTAACACAACAATAATTTTGGAAACAACACAATATTATGTATATAAATCTCAAAAAATATTTTTTAGATAAATTAATAATAATTATATGAGATCTATGGGCGTAATCATTGGCTTCTCATTTTTTATTCTCACTCACTTCTACTCTTACATGTCTCATAGGCTCACCTAAATTTATACAAGTGGATCTGAATGGAGGGTCTAGGTTCATGATCCATAAAATCTTTCACCTAAATCTAAATCTCTAGATAAGATTTAACTAACCCATAATTTTTTCAATTCTTCCAAAATACTCTCAAACCTTTTCCTATTTACAACAATTCACATTCTCTCTAAACTATAGGAAAATACAATAAATAATTAAATCTCAATTTAAGAAACTAACTCTTTTAGTAAACAACATTCAACACTAGGTTAGATACACCAGCATCATTTTTAAATTAATATTAATATAATAATAGTGTTTAATTTCCCATAATTTAATTAAATTAAAAAGAAAAATTAATGAATGAAGTTAGCTTTTAATGTTATTTGAATTTCTATAGGAAAAAAAAATTATTCTTAATCTAGAGCTCTGTATGGAAGGGAGTGTAAAGTTTGTCAGTGCCCCTCCAATAGCCTTTTAAAAATAAATAATATAGAAAAATAAGTATCAAAATAATAAAAAAAATGAATAGAAATAAAAAAATAATATATGTGAATAAGATGTTTTAAATCATATGCTTTCAAAAAATATTTTAACAAAAGATAAATAAATTATTTGAGATCTATGTTAACCAATTAATGTGGAATATTCAACTTCCATATATATTTATATATAGAAAATAATTCGTTAAAATAAAACATTTTTAAGATGTTGTATATAAAAAATATTCAATGTGGGTTGTCAATAAAATATTTTAATAAAAATTAATATTGACATATACTTAAAAATATATTAATAATAAAAAACCATTTTAATTTGTGTGATAAAATGTCTGGATGTACATGTAATGTAAAATATTTTAATGTAAATTACCTATATATTAGATATCATTTTGTGATTCAACTGGGTTAAGTAAGTCATTCACGTATGACCATTTCCATGAGAGGTAGTCGTAACTGACTAATTTCTCATGATTTTTGAATAGTTCACTTAGCACTCATTGCATCGGGTGATTTGAAACTAGTGAAATGTGGAGAACGAATCACATAGCATCAATCATCACTTCCGGGGCTTGCACTCGATAACTAGGACTTCCCAGGAGGTCTTGAAACTAGTGAAATGTGGAGAACAAATCACGTAGCATGAATCATCACTTCCGGGGCTTGCACTCGATAACTAGGACTTCCCAGGAGGTCACCCATCCCAGATCTCCTCTGGCTCAAGCGCGCTTAACTGGATTGAAACTAGTGAAATGTGGAGAACGAATCACATAGCATCAATCATCACTTCCGGGGCCTGCACCCAGTAACCAGGACTTCCCAGGAGGCCACCCATCCCAGAACTCCTCTGGCTCAAGCGCGCTTAACTGTGGAGTTTTTCCCCACAATCAAGCCCACTTAGCTTGCTACCCCATTTGCAAAACCTTAGCCAGTATTGTGCC